>CAIGRL010086378.1:0-13545 GCA_903798325.1 Fraxinus xanthoxyloides
GATTGATACTGCAACTTAGTGTTGTAAAGTAGAGAAGCTGACTTCCCATTTGATATTAAGATAGTATCAAAGACTGCACTAAACTTGATCTCAGTTGTTTTTGTAAGAGTGGTCTCTAACTTGAACTTATACGTGGTATTTCTGTTCGTACTCACAGTTGTGATATTTAATTATGGTTCTAGATATTTGTGCAGTAGTTTGAGATTCTGTGTTGAGAAAATCATTTAAAGTTGTAAGAGTTAAACTTCCATTGAGTAAATCCATTCGAATTTCTTGATAGATAGAGATGGATTTTTATATTTTCATTACACTTATAGATAGATTCACTAATTTCAATCGTGCATCTGATTTTCTTAAGTTGAAAATACTATATTTATTTAGACTTCTTTGAAGTGGAGTAGAAAATCAGATTATCGAAGTGAAGACTTTGAGAACTATTTAATAACGTGAATATCTATCTCATGATATCGGTGATCTATATAATGAAAGAGATCCTTATTTGATTGAGTATTCCTTAATCACCAATAATTATATGGTGTATTGTGTAGAAGTATGGAATATAACTGAATATGATGAGGTTTGAAATATACAGTCCAATTTACGTATTTGCTTTTGGAAAGATTGTTGGTTAACTTCAACGTATCAGTTAACGGAGTTTTCTCTAAATTAGTACCTTCGGAATCATATAGGCTTTGGACATGAGGACAACCAAAAATGGGTTGTCTTAAAACTCATAATCGATTATGTAAGTTCTTGACAATGAGTTTGGGAACATGAGTCTAGTAAGAACGAGATAAATCTCTGAGATACACATAACAATCCAAAAAGATACTTAAGTGTGATTTTGAATGGCTATTGGGTCACAATATGTGACACTTTACATTTATTTCTTAGTAAGAGAGAGAATTTCGGAGAATATTATTGAAATTGATATTATGTATATTGATGAATCAATTTTTTTGATACGTAAGAGTTAATTTAAATTTATTATTCAAGTGAGAGTAATTTGTTTCCGAGTGGGAGCTATTTATTCGAGTGGAAGCTATCGAAAAATTATCCAATTTCAATGGTTCTTGGTTCTGAGTGGGATCTAAGAACTATTCAATTTCAATGATTATTGGTCTGGAAAACTAGCGGAGAAATTTGAGGAAAGTGATGGAAGTATGTATGGAGTACATAATTCCAATCTAATTTGAGATGTGGTGGACGTTCTAATTGAACATTAGGTTTATTGAGAACATTCAGGTTCTAAATGGAAGACTAATGAGTTTATGACAAATAAAGCTCATTTTTTAGAGAAATGTTGACTCAATATGAGTATATTAAGTTTGATAAACTTTTTCTTAGTAGTGAAATTCACTTCTATATACTGATGCTAACCATGATAGTGTGTTTAAATTTAGATTACACCAAATAGACTTTGAGACTGTATTTCATTCTCAGATGAGAATTAATCGAAGGGATCTATATGAATCGATTGGTAAGCTTCATGTTGAAGGTTTTTAGAGTATTGTGGTAACTCTATAGTTATACTTGTAGTCTAATGTAGTCATTTTGACAGTGTTAAGTAAGTTTTAACAGGGTTTATTCTCATATAAAATTTTCATCGGTAGATAAAAATCACTGTATTTATGTAAAATTTTGATGGTAGGTTGTAATTCTAATTTTGATGTTAATCACACTATATTGGCTAAGCAAGAGAATGAGTGTACTGAGACCATTTTGAAATGGTTGTCCTTAATTTTTGAGATGAAGGATATGAGTTTAGTAAATTGTATATTTTGTGTTAAAAAAATATTATTCTAGTTTTGTTTCTCTATCACAAGAGTATATACTATAAATATTCTAAAATAACTTTTTTTTACTGTGGAATTTGTTATCTTTTTTATGTTTATATGTCGACATATGAGTCTTCATGTATGTCCATGACTCCATAAGTGCACAAAGAAATATCCAGAGAACCATATCTAGTACGATTAGGAATTACAAGTATGCTATAATGTATACTTGCACTAATATTTGTCATGCCATGGGTTTAGTTAGAAGGTATCGATGTTGTCCTTAGAAAGGATATTGTGATACCTGAAGAGTGTTGCTGTCAGTTATTCTATTTGTTCTAGAATGAATAACTTGTGATTGAAATATATATCCAAATATCGACTAAATATGAGAGTCAGTCGAGAGTTATTAAACTTGTGCAATACTGCTACTAGAGTAGCAAGAAGCATGTCTTTTAGTATATAACTTGATAGCTGAAGAAATTGTTTGGTACAGATGTATTGGGCATCTAATGATATTAGTTGTGAATATGAGATCTATGATAGTTGTGCAATTATCTCATGTGTTGAGGATCTCAAATATCATGATGGAACCAAACACTCAATAGCGTTTCTGTGAGAGACATTAGCAAAGAAAGTGTCTTTGCAACATATCTACGTAAGTGATGGTCTGTAATCATCATACTCTAAAGATGTTCATAGAAGTACTTGTCAGTAATGTCGAATCTCTAAAATTACGTAGAATGTGATACTTAGTGTATCAGAAAATTCTTGATTGATTTTTTTATGTGTCCATAGATGAACAATTTTAAGTTCATGTCTAATCTATTCTTGAGATTATGAGATAATATTTTGCATACACATATAAAGTATGTCAAACAAGTTGAGATTGCATAGATGAACAATTTTAAGTTCATGTCTAATCTATTGTTGTGTACGTGATCCGGTCGCTTTGATAAGATATTAAGATGAGATTACAACAAATAATCGAAATGGATTTTGTTATCCATTAAACCTGTTTAGTAGCCAGATTGAATTCTCGGTTTAAGATTGCCTGGAGGAATGAACATAAAGAGAACTCAAGTTAAGTATCGGGGAACACCTGAACTAAGATTTGTACAGTGTTATTTGTTTATAAAGGATATGACATACGTCCTAAAAATGGGAGAAAACATCGTAGCACATGTTTCATACCACGTGTGCTTTTACGATCAATATTGGATAAATAAATGAATGAATGGATCCTTGTTTCCTCATTTTGTGAGACCTTGAGGTTTATATAAACTCATATATATCCTTATGACTTTTGACTGTTTCTGAGATTTTATTTCGGTGTTACTACTTTACAATGTTGCCAATAACAATAATTGATTCGATTTTATGGGACATGTCTAAGAAAGCAGCTGATTTAAAGTTGAAGAATTCAAGTAGGAAAAGAAAACTATTTTGACCAACATATTTATTTATATTTACAGGTCGGACAATTGTGTTTAAGCATTTAGGGTATAGAACATAATTGTGAATGCAATGATATGATGTGGGGTTCAAGTAAGTTCCATAAATATTTGAGGGATCCGAAAAACTTGAATTAATGTTGGAAAATAAGTTTAGGGAATAGCGAGATGTAATGTTCCTCTAGTTGAGCTACTATATATCCTTAACTAATTTATAGTATAGTGAGCTCTAATATAAATTGATGGTCGCACGATTTATTTGTCGTATGAATTTTTGTTAGATAGATCTTGAGAAAGATCTAATGTGTGACATTCATTTTTCTTTATGGTTCGGATCAAGCCCGTCATGTGCGAGTGGGAGATGTTAGAAAAATACAGGTCATGGATCGCTCATGTGGGATAACCCGACCTTCAAGTTATTAAAAAGGGTTGAAGAGAGTGGTTTGAATTTGAAGTTCAAACATGCAACTCCATATAACTCACTCTTAACTCCATATAACCTCCAATGATTGTGCATTGAGAAATAGAGAGAAATAGATGGAAAAAGATGGCATGAAAGATGAAAGGAAAATTCACATGGAAATTTACACCAAAATTTGAAAGTCCTTAAAACCATATTTTGGATATGAAATATCACAAAAATTGACACTTAAATTGTGGATAATAATCCACTTTCCATTGTGATCAGAATTGGGATCATTGGAGAACAAGAAATGAAGATTGTTGGAGCTTTGGAATGCAATGTGATTCAACTACCAAAAGATCTTGAAATTCGTCATTTCAAGTAAGTTTCTTGATCCGAAATTTATGTTAAAGAATGCTGCAAATTCTTACAGTTGTAAATTTCAAATTTAGATCGTATCATTGCTTTTCATTTTTTGTGTAATTGTTTGTTGACAATTATCGGATATATACAATGATTTTGGAAATATCAACCCATTACCATTACCATCATATATATTATTGATATGCGTTAAACAAGCAAAAATGTATATATGTATAGAAAAACAAATCTTTTAACCCAAAATGGATAGACAATTTTTTGATCTCGTACCAATGTCCGACGGTCCAACCGATTAACCAAATCAAACCAACCTGATTTGGTTTGATTTGGCTTGGTTCAGTTTCAACGGTTGGATTGAGTCGATTTGGGTTGGAATCTACCCAAACTGATCAAGTCAATTTTGGTTTCAAATTGGACTCAATTCCAACCCGAACCATACTCAGGCCTAGATATGGGAATGGAACTCTGGATTGTCGAAAAGAACCCCTCCACCATCATGTTATAGATTTTTTGGAAGGTGGGAGGTGGTCGAAACCGAATGGAATTAAATTATTCTATTACTTATCCATTTACTCATTTTTCAAAAATTACATTTCATCTATCAGTCACTCCAACATCATTCCTTGCATGGAAGGAAATGCCTAAATGACTAATAGACCATCCTACATGATAGTTTTTTCCATCAAATTCTTTCAACTCAACAGAGACCATCCTACGTGTCAAAATGCGTAGTTGACTAGGCCGAAGTGATAACATGTATTCTCCTACTAGAGTCAAATCATTTTCCCATTTTTGAATTCAATAAAAGCTTGCCCAAATCAGATTGAAGTCTAACCGTATCCCCCTTTCTTCCAAACACAATTCAGCATTCGTTCTAGAGAATTCAACAAATTCTTACTTGATTGTCGATTCTCTATTTTATAAACATCATGGACAGAGAACAACTCTGGTCGTTGGTTTCTGGTTTGCAAGTTTTATGGATGACAAGATGCATGTGATTTCTTCTCATGGACAGAGCCTCTAGTCCATCCTAGATACTAGCAATTACTACATGGGTTCCTACGAAGCAAGAATGAGGCCCAGAAAGGTAATTTGTACAAGACTAGAAATTTATCAAGTTGGTTATGGTCCTCTTTAGCTACATCCCTATTCATTTTGTGGTTTGAACGTGATGGGGAGAGTTGTATGTAGATTGGGTTGTCTTAATGTAGTATTTTGATTAGTATGGTGTATGATATAATGGTTGACAATGTTAGTTGTAATGTAGGTAACATTGTGTTATTGAAGTTGTGATATTTGTATGTGAACTAAGTAGTGAAACAATGTTAGTTATAATGTAATACATCTTACGATGTGAAGTGTTAAGGTTTTGGTATTGTACTCCGTATTTGGATGTGTGTACAATGGGTAGTTTATGCTAATGTAATCCACCTTTGGACGTCTTATGGTTATGGTTATAATTATGGATATGTTTATTGTTATGGTTTTGGTTTTGTAATCCATCTTTATTGTTATGGTTTTTATATGGAAACAATAGGTGTATTTTTACAATTAACATAGGCGGACAGATGAGCTAGGGAAGTCAACAACAAAACCACAAAATTCAGTAAGAGTAACAAAACTAAATCCTAAGTTTGGAGGATGAAGAGTAGGAGTAGGAGTATGAGCATGTTTATTACGTCAACTAGCCATTGGAGGATTTGTAGATGATGCTACCAAAAGTTGCACCTGTTGAAATCCGAGCTTGATAACTAAGTATGAGCACGAACGAGATCTTCTGGTACCTAAAACAAAGGCGTTGAGATGTGTCATCGTCGCCCCTCCAATGCTTAAGTCAGAGAAAGAATACGAAAGAAATATATGCTGGAAATTATGTGTAAAAACGTCCTAGGTAATGAATGAGAGTGACGTATTTATAGAGGTAGGTGGCTGACTCCTAGTAGGATTACAACATTGAGATCCCTAGGAGTTCTATTGTATTTGGATGTGTATTGTTTAATTGATGTTGCCTTTCCCAGGTGTTTGGATTAGATTGGGACTCTGGTATGAGAATCCTATCAGAACAAGGAAACGTATTAGTGGGAGGGCTTTGCTTGTTCTAGGATTAGGTAAGCTCGGGCTGAGAGGGTTTTATCAAAGGAATCCCAAAGAAGGCGCTTGACGAAGGGGCCCGAGGAGATGATCCCCAAGGAATATAATCGGATTTTGGAGGCAAAAGGAGGAATTTATCCTCGGGCTTTCATGCTCGGGTTCATCATCCGATAGTGGTATTATCACTAGTCCCCTTGCATCTATGCTAGAGCCATTCCTTCGAGACTCTGAGATGGATGTACCTGTAAAGGCGACCGATCCTCGAGAAGTTGCGACTGTATTGTATCAACCGGGATGTGTAGTCATGAAGAAGAGTTGTACAAACTTCGGGTGATCAGCCTTTAGGAAGGGTTGCTCGGACTCTCCACTCGAGCTGAACAGCCTTGAAGAAGGGCTACTCAGCCTTTATGTTTGGGCTGAACAGCTTTGAAGAAGGACTGCTCAGCTTCTATGTTTGGGCTGGACAACCCTGAAGAAAGACTGCTCAGCTTCTATGTCTGGGCTGAACAGCCTTGAAGAAGGATTGTTCAGTTTCTATATTTGGGCTGGACAGCCTTGAAGAAGGACTGCTTAGCCTTTACGTTTAGGCTGAACAGCATTGAGGGAGGGCTGCTCAGCCTAGGAATGGTGCAAGTGTGACACGTGGCCTCAATGTTTGCGCCAATGATTACCCTAGGATGTGGATGTTCGCCACGTGGCTTGATGGAGGGTGAGGATTAGGAGTCCTTTGGTTCCTTAGAGCCCTATAAATACCCTCTAATCTAGTTCATTTGTCACTTTTCAATCATCAAACTCTCCTCGGACCACCTCGGGTTTAGACTTAAAGTAAGACGTCGTGCTTTGTACATAATTTAAGTTTTTATTTTCTAAATATTTCTGGTAGTATTAGTTCATCAGGGTCAGGTTCTACACCCGAGGATGCTGGGCATTCCATAATTTCCCTAGCATTTCCCTTAGACACTAGACTTGTCTTGAATTACCTCAATCTTAGAGGTCGGTATAAGGAGCACAAAGTTATAGCTCTAGCTAGGGAGTTCAGGCTCATGCATGGGTGTGATGTTAGGACCCCTGGGCCTGAGGACAGTATAGTGAGTGCTTGAGAGGGGGAGATGGTAGTTTTTAGAGATTCATTGAAGGCAAGTTTTAGGTGGCCTCTTCATCCTTTCTTTCTAGAGTTTCTGGTTGAGCACTTCATGTGTCCAGTACAGCTCGTCCCTAATGCATGGAAGATGATAATGTATTTCTTCATAGCCTGTAGGTTCCTGTCCATAACCCCTAAGCTCGACCTCTTTAGGATGGTATTCGAGCTGAAGTCCTTACGGGGCTATAATTGCTTTGTCTATGTGTCAACCTGAGGTAGGATTAGGATTCCCAAAATGCCGATCTCCCTCAAAGAGTGGAAGCAGAGATATTTTTTTATTCATCCTCAAGACCCCGATCATCCTTTTGGTCCTCGGTGTACTATCCCGGACACTCCTCGATTTAATGAGGGGCGAGCCTATTTTAAAATTTTAGAAAGAGAGGTAGAGTTTGGAGGATCTCGGAGTTGATGAAGGATGACGTGGAAGGTAGAAATGAACATTCAGATGGAGTTGATGATAATGCAAATGATTTTTGGGATACAATGGACATAGCTTACGAGGATGATGCTAATATTCTCGAGACAATTGTTCGTCATCGTGATATCGCTGTAACGCATAGAATTCAATCGGTAATTCAGGACAATGAGAATGTAAATGAATTTACAAATGAGGATTTGATTGCTTTATCCCATCAGAGACATGAGCTGGGTGGGAGTTCAAGGGCCGGAACGAGCGGACCGTCATCTAATTCTTCACGTGTGGTTCTCGATGATGAAGATCTGCATGTTGAGCAACTATCTGAAACGAAAAAAGATTTGCAGGAAGCTGTGCACCTACTGGCATTGAAATTCAACTTTTCGTTCAAGGTAAAGAAATCAAACAAGTCGTTGTTGACACTGGTTTGCGATGACGATAGTTGTCATTGGCGGTTGCGAACGACTAAGATGGATACGAATGAATCATTTTTAGTTCGCAAGTATACACGAGAACGTAATTGCGAATTGGGGATTCGTCAAAACAATCACAGGCAAACTCGATCATAGTTTATTGGTCGAACAATAATGCACAAGTATCCAGACCCACGAATGATCTACAGACCTTTAAACATCATTAACAACGTCCGACGAGAGTACAGAGTGGTCATGAGCTACCAGAAGGCCTAAAAGGCCAAAGACTGCGCGTTGGAGGATTTAATGGGCTCGACCGATGAGAATTATGCTAAATTGGCTAGGTACTGCCATAATTTGGGGACAACTAATAACGATCCCACTTTTTTCATGGAGACAGAGTGCGAGAATTGCTTTAAGTATTTCTTCATNGGATTCGTCAAAACAATCACAGACAAGCTCGATCATAGTTTATTGGTCGAACAATAATGCACAAGTATCCAGACCCACGAATGATCTACAGACCTTTAAACATCATTAACAACGTCCGACGAGAGTACAGAGTGGTCATGAGCTACCAGAAGGCCTAAAAGGCCAAAGACTGCGCGTTGGAGGATTTAATGGGCTCGACCGATGAGAATTATGCTAAATTGGCTAGGTACTGCCATAATTTGGGGACAACTAATAACGATCCCACTTTTTTCATGGAGACAGAGTGCGAGAATTGCTTTAAGTATTTATTCATGACTATTGGACAATGCATTAGAAGATTTAAAAATACGATACGACCCATAATTTTAGTCAACGATACAACTCTGAAATTGGGATACTGGGACAAGCTGATTATTGTTACATTTCAAGATCCCAACATCCAGATTTACCCACTTGCATTTAATGTAGTCAACAGCGAGAATGATATGTCAATGCGTTGATTCTTTACGAAAATTAGGAAAGTGATCGAGGAAGTCGAGGATCTTGTCTTCGTAACCGATCAAGGCCAGTCTCTAATAAATGTTATTGCTAAAGTTTTCCCCGAGACACATCATGAGTACTGCATGTACCATATACAGGGTAATCCGAAGACTAGATACCGAGACTAAGGCATCATTTCAATGTTCAGGAGGGCTGCCGAAACTTACAGTGTCGAGAAATGTATTAAGTTTATAGCCAAGATAGGAAGTAAATTGTTCTCGGCATGGGATTATCTTACAAAATGGAGATAGAACATTGGGAACGATCACAATTTCTAGAACGTCGGTACAACTTGATGACATCGAATAACGTGGAGTCTTTAAATGCATTATTTAAGAAGGATCGAGAGTTGCAAATTCTCGTAATGATTGAGAACATCCGTACCAAGTTACAGCAGTGGTTTCACGATCGACGTGGAAAATCACTGAACTGCTAGAGCGGCTATCCCCTGCTCAAGAAGATAAATTGTTCAAGGCTATAGAGGTTGCAAGGAAGTTGATTGTGGAACCACGGACAAGTTACGCTTCTTCGTAGAATGTGCACGACATGTCGCATACATGGTGGACCTGCCCGACAACACTTGTACTTGTACTCGATCTCAGTTGAAGACTTTTCCATGCAGCATGCAGTCGCGGTAGCTAGAACAGAGGCTTTGCAGTGAGAACATTATGCTCTCCTTATTACACGGCTGATTATTGGAGAGTTGCGTATGCCGAGACTATATTTCCCCTATAGAACGAATTTGATTGGGAAATTCCTGACCATATTCTCCCACTTAATAGTTTGTTGCCATGGGTAGTTGAATCGCGTGGCCTTGTGCGTCCAAGAACTTCTAAAATACCTTCTACCGGAGAATTTCTTCGATCGCGTCGGTGCGACAGATGTACAGCAGTCAGCCATACTCGCCAAACTTGTACGAGTCAGATTCCCCTAGATGACAATTAGTCAAGTATATAATGGTATTGCTACTAAATGAACAATATTTGCATTCATTTTAGCGTAATTTGTTAAAATAGAATATTTATTTTGATAATTTTTAAATTACGTAAAGAATGTAAATATTATTTAATTAAATTTGAAAATATAAAAGATTTGTTTACAACGTATATTTAATTAAACAACTTTAAATTATTAAAAATTAAAAGGAAAAAAATGGTAACAGTACGTACGAACACAGTGCTCAAGATGAGTCGGTAGAGAATATCGAATGATCATCGATATCGTCAAGCTCGATCACGCAATAAGTCCATGGTCAGGTCGATGTGCTATATTTATGAATATGAGTTGGGCATGTCTTGTTTTAGTTTGAAGAACGCCTCTTGTGCTTCATGCCACTCGAATTGTCCCTTTTAAGGAGATTTGTAAGGGGAATGAGCCAAGATACCATAATTCTACACAAATTTGTGATATTAACCTATTAACCCTAGAAATCCACGCAACTTCGAACTAGTTGTAGGTCAGAACCATGCAACCATGGCTGAAATCTTGGTATCATCCACCTTTACTCTTTGGCACTTGACAATGTGTGTTAACTACTCTAGTTCTTGTTGACTGAAAGCTCATTTACTAGCATTGATGAAGAACTATTGATGTTTCAAAAATTTTAGATTCTTTTTGACATGTTCAAGACATTTCCCAAATTGGACATAGATTAATATATCATCAAAAAAAAAAATAGAATGAACTATCTAGGATAGGGTCGAAATCATTATGGTTTTGTAATGTAGATGGGGCATTACATAAGCTAAAGGGCATGACTAAATACTCATAATGACAATTATGTGTACAAAAAGTTGTTTTACTAATATCAGTCGAGTGTACTCATATCTGATGATACCTAGCTCTTAGGTCCAATTTGGTGAAGTAAGTGGCGCCTAAAATTCATCTAACATATTTTGCATTGTGGGAATGGGCAAGTGATCCTTAGCAGTAACTACGTTGAGAGAATGATAGTCGGTGCAAAAATGCTAACCAATGTTTTTAAAATCGAACATGTCGTTGACCCGAAAAAAGAAAGAGGGGCAATGGTAAAAAAATCGAACTGGGTTGGACCAAGGTCGAATTGGAATTAAAAATAATTAATTAATTATAATAATTTGGTAAACAATTTTAAATTTTGGATTTATTTAAATTCATAAAAATAGTACTTACTCTAATATGAAACCTAGTTACACAAATTTTATATTTTTCAAATACCAATATTGTTCCCTAATGCATTTAAAAGCCCCAATTCCAACTTGAAAAAGCTTCAATGGTAATAATGAATTTTAAAGTCCTAATTCCTACTTTTGGAAAGTCATCATCTTCTTCACTGATGTTGCATCTAAAAGTTACGATTTCAGCTTTGAAGCTGCTATCTTTTTTCAAGGTTTTATATTTCTCTAGTCTATACATATACATACACATATTTACATGTATTTGTTATTTTTCTTGAGCCCAAGTTTTCATCCACCAAAATTCGGCTTCTTCTTCAAAAACAAATTTATCCTTTCATAAATATACAGGCAAAAAATTCGGAAGATCTGAGATCAGGTCAACGATTCTCCTTTTTGGTGCTGGTTGGGGGGGGGGTCTTTTAATTGGTTTTAGATCAGTGCTATTTTCACTGGCCACCATACTGGTTTTCTATCTGGTTCACGAGTTCTTTAGTCGAACCGATATATTTAGTTCAGTTTTGAAAACACTGATGCAAACTACCATATTTTTCTAACAATATGGGTGATGAGAATGTGTTGGTACTAAGCTTTACAAGTCCTGAATTTAATATATGTTTGACTTGCATTTCTATCTTCTCCTTCTGGAAGGAGTGATATTTATAAGGATGGACTTTGATTGGCTCCATTCCTGAGGACATACGTGGAAATTGCCCAAATAATACACCATATTTCCACTTTGGCCTTTGACCAATAAATAGAATAAAAAAATCGAAAAATGGCAAATATTACTTTACACACCAAAAGGCCAAAAATACCCTCACTATATTTCTTCCTCTTGAAAACCACCCGTTCTCTCCTCCAAACATAACTTGAAAAGCGACTGAAAATACGTGAAAATCGATGGCAAACCCGACCAAGACCATCACCACCAGCTCACCGGCGCCAACAACCACTCTAAGGTTAGTTTTTGTATTTAAAACCGAATTTTTTTCATGAAAAGAAATCGAATGTTTTTTTTTTACTTTTTTTTAGTTTACATACTAAAACAAAAGGAATTTTTTAAATTTATGTAAACAACTTTAAATTCAAATTAATTAAAATATTAAAATAAAAAAAATAAGAATTTGATTATTCGTTAAAAATAATATTTCATTTTCGTAATTATCAATTTATAATTATTTATTTGATTTTATATAAAAAAATAAAATAAGTAATTTTATATTTATAATATTCTTGTTGAACAAAAAATCAAATTCTTATTTATTCTGTGTAGTTGTTTCAATTTGATTCACTTAATTTTATGAGATTATGACGTATTCCATTATATTATATTCGATGTGCTATTTTTTTTTCAGCATGCAGTATCACTTGGACATGACATTGAGACAAATGTCGGATAAGGCTAACTGGAACAGTAGCCTTGGCAGTTACACTGCCGTGTTGGAGCTGCTGGATGAGCAGCATGCAGATATGCTTCGACGATCATTTCTTTGACCCATGTATGAGTTGAGAGATGTACAGTTCTCAAGGTAAATCCTCGATGTCCTACTGTGTCGGTTGCTAAGTCCAATCGACGATGATGCCCTCTACTTCTACCTTGGAGGCAAGGTCATCAGTTTCTCCATGTTCGAGTTTGCCCTGATCACTGGACCAGAGATTAAGGGCAATGATGCAGCTCGTGCCGTTACTTAGAGAGGCAGCAAGCTGCATAACACTTACTTTGAGGGACATGGGATAGTGCTGCGTCAAAGCTTATGGAGGCGATCAGGGGTTGTGACCATATATTGGATAGACTGAAGCTCAGCATGGTCTACATCCTTGAGAGCATGTTGCGATGTCAACATCAGAGGACTGCGATCGACCTCTTCCATTTTGAGATCGTCGACGATATTAATGTCTTCAACACATGTCCGTGGAGCCCGAGATTGTTTGAGGACACGGTGCACGTCTTTACCAGATCATACTCAATGCCAAAGAGGACCATACGCAAGTATGACACATACGGATTGCCCCTGGCAGTGCAGGTAAATGTTTAACATAATTTATTAAAAAAATATTGTTTATAATAAATGTGAATATGATAATTGTATGTGTTGCAGTTCTAGGCTTACAGGACTGTCCCATTCCTAGGTACCCGATATGCGAGGCGAGGGGAGACACGCTGCCTCGGATGCATCATTGGCGAGCATCCCGAATAGAGGGTGGTGTGCTGTCGTAGGCGCCCAAAAATAGTCCTTAAACCTCTAAAACTAATATAGTAATGGAAGTAAGGGTCGATCCCACGCAGAGTGTGCAATTCAACAATTTATGTTTCGTATAACGATTGGAGGGGTTTTGTTTA
>CAIGRL010086418.1:0-10784 GCA_903798325.1 Fraxinus xanthoxyloides
TTTTTTTTTGATACACAGGTGTCCACCTTCGGCGACTAATCTTAGAGTCTACGCCTTGACCTCTCGAGACGCAAACCGGTAAATCGCGGGATGTGTTTCAAACTGATCAGGGTCCAAGAGCTCCCCAATGATTTGCCAAAGTGGTAAGCGAGTCAACATATGTTGCACTTTGCATTCAAAGAGAACTATTGCCTTCCAGGATAAATCCCGTCTACCAGGAGCCCCAAGAATCGAACCCACGACAGCTGAACTGCCAGCAACTAAGAGCCCCTTCCTTTGCCAGTTGGGATGTGCCCCGGGGACACATTCAATTTTTTTTTATTTTTTTTTTGATGTGGCATTCACTTTGACTCCACACGAGGTGGTGCATATGTCGGAATATTTAGGTTGAATAATGCTATTTGTCATTATTGCTTATTCATAAGAAGTGATGTGGCATTTTCAAGACTTGATTTGTTATCTTAATTATCATTGAATTACAAATCAATTGATGCCATATTACATATAATCAGTAATCATCGTTTATAAGATGCAATGGTTCTTTTTTTTTAATACATTAAAAATTTAGCAACATCAGAAGTGTGATTAACTAACTATTTACAAGGCCAAATTAAGTACTTGAAAGTCGCATTTTACCTTCCAAAAAGAAGACATTATTATTTGATACTTTTAAGATAGTCTTTGAAATACACGATTTATCAATGGGACCATTTGTCTGTACCACTTAGTTTCAACCCATGTGCCATAGTCGTACCACCATATGACAACTTCAATATCATGAAAATTCATAATAATGAGGTTTTATTTGATTATTTCTGTTGATAATGCTGTTGGAAGTTGCACCACATATTGGGATTTGACTCTTCATACAATAAATACTTGTTAATTTCTTTTTCCTTGAATTTCTTTAAGAGTCGCCATCAATGACAATGAAGGTTGGGAGTTTCTATTGATACCTTACTTGAAATTGACAGTGATAATTGTTGGAATAGTTGAAAGAAGGGGGAAAACGAAAGTGACTCGACAGGGGATTCCCTTTCTAGTTTCTTCCCTAGTTATAATATCCTGTAACTACAATATCATTTATCACGTCTTTGGTATTCAGAGTTTACCGATCAACTATAAAATTATATTGGATAAGTGGAATGCGTTAAAGCAGTGAGAGCGAGAGAATGAAGTGTCGACGTAACAAGTTTCAGAATAAAGCACTTAATAATATTTTTTTAGATTCGTTCATTTTTTTTGGCCTTTATCTTTTGCTCTTAATTTTCCTTCAATGGCTAAGGATTGGAAAAGCAAAGAATTCACCTTGTAAATCACTATTCTTGATTCCTTTCAAGACGAGCAAGCAAGGATCAATATAGGTTTGTATTAAAACACATAAATCAAATCTCTTTCTATGTGTATATAGTCTAAATCCATTGTATAAAGAATCATTAGTAAAATGAATTCCAATCACATTATATTCAATCTCACACTTTAACCCGAAACTTAGAATAGATCAATATTCACGTCAGAACTTAAATCGAAAATACCCTTCTCTAGCAAGTTGTTTGATATGATACTATAAGTTACCATCTTTGGGGTACCATCTTTTGTCAAATCTTGGCTCAAGTTTGGGTATTATTATGAGGATAGACATAAAAGAACACAATGGTCATACATTATCTTGTGTTATTTTAACAACTAAAATTTCTTCTTATGGGAGACATGATAACATGTGGCAAGAAAAATCCCCAGTCTACACATTTTTTTTTTTTTTTTTGTAAAGGAAAAACTAGACATTAAGTGAACCCATTGACAGATGGGCCAACAGAACTTCAACGGTCCTGATCAACAGTTGGTGGGCCAAACCACCAACGATCTTCATGGCGCCAGCTATGCCTTCTCTATTATTTAAAAGGGAGAAGGAATGGTCCAACTGTTGAGACAGTTTTCCAGCATGTGGGCCCTCACCACCTGAGCCAACTCCTGGAGATGATAAGGTATGGGCCCTCACACCAGCCCAACTAATTACAAGACAGTTTACGCTGTTGCCCCTCAACACTATTGTTCAAGGAGCAAACTGGTACTCAATTTTAAGTACAATCAGTCTCTCTATGAAAGCTCTTGAAATCTTTGTTAAATCGTCATAGGAACCTCGTGTAAACACTTCTTAAATCAATTTTTCGAATGTTGTACAAGTTAAAACTCATGAAGATTACATAACTATTTAGCAAATATTTGAGTGTACTTCATTGTTGCTTCGGACTTTTGTTAATAATGAAATTTTGCAGTCTCTCTCTCTCTCTCTCTCACACACACACACACATTCATGGATGTTGTGAACCATTGGCTACTAGAATGTTACATGTCCCCACACCATTGTATTAATTAATGTTTATGTTGTTCTGAGGGGGTGAGAAATGAAAATTTTACGTAGTGTCAAAACCTGTAAATTGAAATGGAATCACTAAAATAAAAAGAAAAAATGGTGGGGCTACCACCCGACTAACACTGGTTGGCTACAAGACTCGTGGATTGAAAAGAAGAAACATCTCCTAGAACGCATTGGACGAGTGTCTTCAAGATAGAGACCTCGCAATAGGATTACCACTATATGCTAGAGCTAAAGGGAACCACAACAAGAAAGTCTTGACACTAAGGGTTCCTTAACGTACTATCAACGAGTTCGCCAACTATTCAATAATTGACATCAATCAATCAATCTGATAGATTGAATCATCCTATAAATGAAACTCTAATCATCCAAGAATTAGGGTAATTTCAAATTAAAATCAATTTGTTTATCTCATCTTGCCATAAAACTTCTCATAAACAAACCAAGTGAGCGAGCACAATCAAAAGTTGCACACAATCTAAAAATAATTTCAAATACATTTCTTGAATTCTATATTAATTTATGCGCCATCAAGTTATCGAGGGTAGTGTCCCATTGAATTGTTCTGTAAGACCAATTGTACATGGGAATAGAAGAGAAGGAACACTCGAGCTTTCAGAAGTTATTAATGGATTTACATACATGTGAAAGTAGTGTCTTCCCAAACCCTAATCTTTAGAGCACAAAGAAATTGTATGATATTAAAGAAAACAAAGCAAAACTCAATCTTGTCTCAACACCTGTTGTTACACATCAAACTACACAAATGGAAGATGAAAATGATGATCATTTCCCGTAATGCTTATTTAAAAATCAACTCGTCTAAAAATCCGAATTTTAGCAAATGATTTAAGTGTATTCAATTAAATCTTGTAATCAATATTATTGAGACTCGCTCACTTGAGATTCAGATTCTCCAGGGGTATCACCAGTCCGATACTGATTTAGCCCAGTGATCATGCCTAGTTGCCCTTCCACAGAACCACCACTACCGCCGCCGCCGCCACTAGTTGAACCTAATTGTTGACTAGGCCATAGTGCAACGGGGGTTGGAAAATTCATAAAATGTAGCCCACTAGACACAGTACCTCTATACAAAGCAGCCGCAGCAGCAGCAGCACTGTTATTAATTGAAGGAAATGTCCAAATGGGATCACCACCCGTGACTTGGTTATTAGAACCGGCCACCGGCGGCCAAAAAGTTGCTGGAATTGACGCATGACTAGCCGGAATTGAACCAGTACTCGACTGTAGAAAATAATTTCCTATTTGATGCTGAGGTTGTTGTAATTCTTGCTCAAGCCTACGCTTTCTCCCTATACTCTCCTCAGTTTCCATTAAGTCTAGTGTATTCTCTCGCAACTCCGGCTTAGCCTGTAAAAAATTAGGGTTAAGGCTTGGCGACTGAAAATTCAACAACGTCGTTGAGGAATTCTCCGATTGTAATCCGGTACTCGGTAAAAGTCCGCGGCGTTGAGGAATCAAATAATTTGAATCGAAATACGTAGATCTTAATTGAGATGGCACTGATATGCTGGAACCTGAGCTTCGTAAACTTATATTAAGTGAAGTGAAGTTTGCCGGGATTGTACCGGTTCCCGTGGCGGCAATGACAGATGGCTCGGCTTGTTGAAGCAGCCATTCAACGGTCTCGCCATCAGACTTATGGCCGAGTTCTCGTGTGAGCTGAAAAACCCTAGCAGCACAGAGTGCAGGCATGCGAATTCGTCGGCCACGTCCATCGACCTTGGTGTGACGGTCTTTCGTTGTCGTACGCTTGGGCGGCGGCTTCTTAGATGTCTCAGCTGAGACATGGTGGCTTGAGGAGGCTGTTGGTGGTAGAGTGGTGGCGCTAGTGTTTAATGTATCAGCCGCGACGGTGATGGCTAGAGATGGATGGGTAGAAGTGGAGGAGCTGGGCTCATCTTCTTTCTTTTCAAGTAATTGGAAAGGAAAGTTGGGGCGGCGGCCGTGGAGATGATCATCGCCTCCTTCCATGATCACATGAGCTAAACCCCAGAAAATACTCTATTTCTCTCTCTTTCGGAAAAAAGTGATTTTCTTTAGCTTAATTCTATTTGGTCTTTTGTTTTGTATCTTTATAGAGTGATCTCTCTTCTTCTTTAGATTGATGCCATGGAAGTTCTTTTAGCGAGAGAGAGGATAAGTTAGGAGGACAGGCTTTAAGCAAGAAAGATAATGAGTATGAATTATACAGGTGTGCTCTTAGAAAAGCAGAAATTTTCAGAATTGAAAAAAAAATAATAATAATAAGTGCTTTTTTTGGACTTGTAAATTATTTTTCTCTGAATCTTGATCAACACAATGACACCTTGTGTCATTTAAATATAAATATAAGATTGACGTTTTAACTCAAAACTCGATATTGTATCAAAGTTCAAATATATAACAACCAAGCAATTCAACGAATTAAAAATATACGTATGGTCGAATTTCAAGAAGTGTTTAATTATATTTTTTGGTTGAATATAAATGGGAGAAGGGTGTTTCTTTTGAGTGTAGTTGGACAGAGCCTTTGGTTCAAAGTCCACGTGGGGTGCTCTTTTTATGATTGAATCCATAAAGACAAAGGGATGGCCAGGTTGGGTCCCAATCCCAAGTCATAAAAATAAAAATTGAGAACTGAGAAAGTAAAGACGTTATCATTTCCATTTTACCTTTGTTCTGTGACCTTTGCTGGGATAGTATTTATGGACTGCATTGGGATTCCTGCAACTTATTTTTTTGCCTTTGCTTTTTCCTCCTTTCTCTGGGGATAAATCTTGTTTAATAGCAATGCATACATTTGTGACATGCTTGTTACGTTTAACCAAATTAGACCGTATCTTCTTATCTAAGCATCCCCCTCAGACCCCACAGCTAGCCTTCCATTGACGTCAAATAGGCTTGTGTGCACAAGGACTACGGCGACCAGCCCTATTCAAGAATTGGATCGAACTTTTCGAGTCAATTTGGTATAATGGACGAACAGTATTGAGAGATTTTTCAGTTCAAGAAAAAATAAAGAATTAAGTTTGATCAGCAAAATTTATTGAGAAAAAAATGGTCAATGGGAGTAGGAGATCTTTCAGTTAGAAAGAGAGCAACTAGTAGAGATACACTCGAAATATAGTGATAGATGCACTATTACTAGGAAAGCGTAAATTTCATAAACAATTTCATGGTATAATTTGCAATCACGTCAATGAAAATATTTTTTTCTAAGGAGAAAAAGAAAGGAAAAAAAAAAGTCAACAATCATATGCTCTTTTACTTGCTCTCTTCCACCATCCTCTACCTCTCTTACAGATGCCACAACGAGTCTACGAAAAAGAATACCCAAGCAAAGTATAGTAAAAATTCAACAGTTACTCGTCACCATCTTCAACTTCATCGTCCTCGTCCTCCTCATTCTCTTCTGAGCTATCACTACCGTTTTCCTGCAGTGACTTTTTGGATCAACACTTGCTATAGATAGTAACACACAACATACAAAGACAGAGAAACTAAAGAAAATGTATCAAGTGAATTTCTCACTGTACAAATGATTCACTTATTTTTAATAAAATTCATGATCAAAGAGAGTCCTCACATGAGCGTATTATATTATTGGTTTTGAACTAAATCCATGTATAACTTCTCCATTGTCTACACTAAACTGTACGAGCATCCATAGAGAAGTACTTTTCTTCACTTACCTCATCATCGCCATCATCCACGTCAAGATCTTCTTCATCGGCCTCCTATAGCAATAATACAAAGATCACACTAGGAATATTAAATAGCCAAACAGGTTAAGCTCACCATAAACCTTTGTTAATAACCTCTGTTAACATATCAAGGAAAGTACAGAGAGGGGCATGAAAAGAACTTTACATTGTTAAAATAAGTGAGAGGATTTGGCCAGAGATCATCCTTGATTATCTCAGCAACCTGCTAAAATAAAGGTTGAAGATTTATGTAAAATGCCCATATGCCAAAGTAAAATCTACAGCCAGTTACTGCTAAGACAGGATTTACCTCATCATGAATCTCCACTACATCATCCTTATGCTGGGTGTCACTAAACCAGGTAAAGAAGCTGCTAACAGTGTGGCATGAGAACAAGCAATGGAGATTGCATGAGAACATACAAATACTTGCCAAATGGCAATATAATATAGTTCAAGACAATCAATGCAAAGATTAAAGCAAGCAGACAGAATATCTTATTATTACATTTTAAGACCACGAGTCCACATAGAATAAGATAAAATATTGGGGAAAATTGCATATTAGGGTCGTCTTAGCCGATGCTATAAGACAAAACAAGTCAACCCCCAATCTGATATATTTTTGGCACATGCACAACCAAAAACATGAAAAGAGTGGTTGTGGTTCCTAAACTTGCTCACTAGTCCTCTATATAGCAGCAACAAATAATTACTGCATGTTTAAGAGTACAAGGAAAAATAAATGTAAAGACTAAAGATATACCATCCTGTGACTGAGAATTAAAAGAAATAACACATAACGATGTAGATCAGAGCACAAGGATACATTCTAAGGAAAACAAAGAAGAAGGCATATCGTACGTAAGAGTGCATTCAAGATGACTATAAAGTCCATAACAAAAATGGCACAACTCAGAAGCACAAATTCTTAATGAATACATCAAGCCGTTTGCAGCAAATTGGGCAACCATACCTGACAATTTCCAGCAAAGAATTGACAGAAGATATTGTTCAAGTAACCATTCAGGAATACAGATACAGCCGAAACAAGTCCACATCTTATTTGAAATAAAGGAAAATTTCCACTACAAAGATGATTGATTGTACTATCCTAACTTAAAAAAGAGGCGCATAAGAACTCGCAATGTCATCATATTCTTTGAAATAAACATTGGTATGCTTGAATGCAACCATGACTAAGATAGACTAAGAGTCAAGTATCAATCTTCTTAATGTCCCTAAGTGACCATGACTATTCGTTAGGATGAAGTTGCAACCTAGTCAGCAGCCTATGTTTACAACTTCACATGCCAGCTCTGTAGCTATATATAACAAACTAAAGTTTAAATGTACAATGTAACAACCTTTCTTCAGAATGAGACCGCTTGTTCCCTTTCGTCTCATCAACACCATTTGGAATGGCCTTCATAAGAAACATGCAAAGAAGCTTAATAAATGGAACTTAGAGAAGTTGCATAACTCAAGGTATGACAGTATCAAAGCTTACCATGCCTTCTTTCCACTTAATTGATGTAGAGCTTATTTTTGTTGTTCCATCCTCTAGGAAGGTAAAAGTCTTTGTGAGTTTGGTATCTTCAAAATACAGATTGGGTTTGAAGTTCTGAGGGGAAAAAAACAATACATAAAATTAGTAAATTTCATACTGATTACACTAACTAACAAAAAGAAAAAGGAATATTCACAAGTAAAATTCTACAAAAGCAAGAAAGAAAAAAAGAAAAGAAAAGAAAAAAGACTCACAAATGTAATTGAACAACCCGATTTCAAGTCTTTAGATTCTTCCACTTCGAGGGTAGTTAAATATTTGAAAATCTGGGCATCAAACGAAATAAATTATCCAACTTGTGTCATACTCAAGAACAAGCTTTCAAATTTAGTGAGCACAACAGTTAATTCCATAATAAAACCACTACGATTTTTCTTCATTAGAGAAAGCAGACTGGCAATAGATAAACCTTTTGGTCATCTTCAGTTAGAAGTTCACTAAGGGCAGGATGACTGAGAAACTGCGAGGAAAAGAACATGTGTCATTGAGGAGGGAAAAAAGGACAGTAAGAGGTGGAGAAGAGTTGAAATTAGAAAGTATATCACTTACAGCAGTAATCCAGAAGTCTGGAATTGACTTTATGATTTCATTTCGCTTATCATAGACAGGCTTCCTTTTCTCACTGTACTTCTGTTCTATTTCCAAGACTTTTTCACTAGCTTCTTCATTGATCTGAAAGCAATAAAAATAGTAATTAACATTTTAGCCCTTGTTTGGGCTCCATTTTTTCAAAAATTCATTTTCAACTACACACTACACATTCTCCCGTAAAATTATTTTACGTAAACCCAAAATTTTTCTTTATTTTTTAACCACACATTCTCCCATAAAATAATTATTCCAAAATACATTTTAACCCAAAAATGGGTACCAAACAAGGGCTTAATCTCATAACTTTCTGGTATAACTAATTAACCATACCAACAGCAGAAAATCATATCAATATCTCAAAATACATGCAATTCCTTAGGGCCTGCATAGGAGTTTTCTTTTTCTTTTTTCTTTTTTTAATCACAGTTTTAGGTGGCACACTTTATGAAAGGTTGGGAAAACCCGTACTTGCTAATTTTTTTGGGCACTGATTTTGGATAGTTTTTAAACCACTCAAAAACGGTGTAGTGTAATTTTGATTGTCTCTCAACGGTGTAGTGTAGTACATTAATGAAAAAAATTATTTATAAGCAAAATTACTTTACAATCGAAAATTAATTTATAAGCAAAAATTTACTAATAACATAAAAAATCACTTTTGTGCAAAAATTTGTTTATAAAGTAAACATACTACTAATAAGACAAAAAATATAAAATATAAAAATATATAGGTAAAAAATTCACTTATGTTTAAAAATTACTTAAAAGTACAATATTATCTTATGATTACAAAATTTTTATAAGTAAAAAATACTAACTAAAAATTTTGAGTCAATATTTTACTTTTTAAGTTGAATATTAACTTGTATAAAAAAATTACTTGAGAGTAAAAAAACTTATATAAGAAATTATAAATTGAAAATTTCATAAAGGGCATATATGTAATTTTATTCTTTGAAAAACTTTCAGAATCAAAGAATTATAAACTCCAAAGAATGGGTTGGAGTGTTTTAAAAATCGCTATTAAAATCACTCAAAATCAATCTATTCATAAACATTCAAAATCAGTACTTTAAAAAACGTGCATAACCGGTACCCCAAAACTCCCAAGCAGACCCTTACGTATCATTATCCTGAATTTCAACGGTCATCAAGATCATAGTTGTTATGTGTTGGCTTCTAGATAATAAACAACAACCATAAAACAACTTGAATGTGATTCTTCGTAGCTGAATGTACAGTCTAGTATTTATGAATTTATTTGGCCAAGTTACAATGCCATTATGCCAATTATTTCATTTTCGTTTTGCAAGAATTAAGGAAAAAAGGGGCAAGAATCCATTGAAAACTACTTTTTACAAAAACTGAACTCAGGACACAATAATTTTAAGAATGTCCTAAATCTAATAGCATATTAGAATTGAACCACTTTCAATATCTATAATGAGAAAAAGAACATTAACAACTAGGCCCCACTGAATTTCTTCCAATTCTAGGTTCAAATGACTTCAGTATCCTCCTTACCGAACCCAAATAACGCATAAAATTAGAAGTAACTGAATGAAGCAGGAAATCAAAATTCGTACCAAGATATCGTAACAAGATCAATTTACTTTTTCTGGTCCCTCTCTTACAAAACTCAAATAACTCGGAAAAATTAAAAGCAGCAGGTTTTTTCTTAAAATCTCCACTTATCTATCATAGAGAGAAGGATATTGAAGTAGAAATAGGAAGTCAAGATTCATAAAAAAAATAAAATTAATTTACCTTTTTTGGGTCCTAATTAAAAAACCCAAATAACTCGGAATAATTAAAAGAAGCAATTTTTTTCTTTTAAATCTCTATTTTTTTCTTTTTAACATGGAGAGAAATAGGAAATCAAAAATTATAACAAAATTAATTTACTTTTTCTTTTCAGTCCTCATTAGAAAAACCAAATAACTAAGGAAAATTAAAAGTAGCAATTCTTTTTTTCTCAAAAATGTCTAACTTTTCTAACACAGAGAAGAAAACAGAATAGAATTTGGAAATCGAAATTGAGAAAAAATTACTTTACCTTTTCAAGCTCGTCTTGGGCTTCCTGGAGCTTCTCAATGGAGAGGAGTAGGTCTCTATCAATGTGCTCTGTCGCGTTGTTTTCTTCTAATTTCTGCTTTTTCCCCTTGTCAACTCCCATTTTTCTTCGAACCCTAGAATTTTAGAGGACGAAAAATTGTTCCACTGCTGTTTTTAGTGCTTTGCTCAAACCCTAGATAAACCCTTTTTGTTTGTTTGTATAGCACATTTATAGCAAGAAAAAAGCACCTCAGTGTGCATATGGAAGGGGAAAGGGAAAGGACTTTTAGGGTTTTTGTTAATTTTATTGCAACGGCGTCGTAAGTAGCGCTTATTTGGCTTCAAGAATTGTCTGTGAAAGAAGCCTTTTTTTCTTTTTTCTATTTTTTTTTTCCATAATTCATAAACCTTAAAAATATCATCTTTCACATTTTTTAGATACTAGTTTTTTGACCATGCAATACACGGATTGTATTAT
>CAIGRL010086426.1:0-20004 GCA_903798325.1 Fraxinus xanthoxyloides
TCGTAGCGAAAAGTGAGTTTCGCATCCACACACATCCGTCTCGTTGCAAGGATAACGACACCATTCCATATGGACAGGCCTCCAAACCTGCAGTACCTCGTACTTACCGCCTCCAACACCAACTTTCACCATCCGCCTCTCTAAGCATTGGTTCCTCGGATGGACGACCTTCAAACCGCAGCGCTCAGCGCATGTCGAATTGTGCCCTGCACGGTGCGCTCCTCGAAAACTCCTTCGAAAGGCACCTAGGCAATTGCACAACTTTGCCCCTCTTCATTCTTCTTCCCCACAGCTTCATTCGTTGTGTCCTGCCAGCTTGCCGACACGATCCGTGACCCAAAATCTTCTCCTCAAGAACACACGACATTGTCTCATAACAACGCCACATGCTCGAGCGGTCCCGCTTTAATACCAACTTTCACGGATCGCAGATTTGGCTCCCGAGGTTCAACGTCTCAATGCCGCCCTCACCTTATTATTTGGCCGACAAACCCGAACAACTGGCATACATGCATACTATGAGTAGGATGGAAGGCAAAATACTTGTATATGATCACATATCATTAGTGCACTATTGGTAAAATAGGCATTGCGCCTAACTGTTAGCGTACTTGCCGTACCGAATGGGAAGCTAAGCATTCTCACTGCGTGACACCAGAGAAAACAAAAATATTAAAAAGCCCATAGTCTTGGAATATCTATAAATAGCCTAGAAATTCCTAAAGAAAGCAAGCAATATTAGAAACCCTAACAAATTCCTGTTTCTCATTTCCTAGGTCTTTACTTGGCTGCAATCATCTCCGGAAAACTGCTCCCCTAGAGCTCCGGTTACCGGAAGAGGGCCTAGAAGGATATTAAACAAGGAGGTAGCAAGGAAATTGTTGGCTTCAACTTTTTGGGGTCAACAATAACAACTGAGGACAGATTCCCAACCAAGTTTCACTTTAAGTAACTGTTCAACGACGTTGCAGCCTCCTAAATCTAATGCTATATGAGCATCACTGACTACTTAATGGAAAAGGCTATCATATGCATAAGGCATGACCAGAAAGAGTACACCCAAAGCAAGGTCATCTTAAGTTATTTACCTAAACATAATCCCACAATAACTTCTAAAACAAATTATGTCAAACGTGCCAAAGAGCGATCTTCATATCAATTACGACCCAAATGGCTACTTAAGCTGCAAGTCTCGCAGTAATTTTTAGATATTTTGCAGTCACAAAAAACATTAAGCATTTGATCCCCAGCACTTGTTCCCTCAATACAAGACCGTGACTTTTTAAAAGAAATATAAGCATTGTGGTTCATTTTTTGTTTGGCAGGGTAGTAATATTAGATATCACTGGACAAAATTAGGAACATAAAAGAAGCTTAAATTGTCTTTATTGTTTATCAAATTTGCATTATGCACTCGGTGTAATGTGTTGGTAGCTTCAAACTTGCCAACGGAATCACAATGGTTAAGCAATTTAAAACTATCTTATAACAGGCAACGAAAATTCTTTCCTACAACAAATTGCACACAAATGACTACTCCACGAATATTCAGAAATTACTAAAAATAGTTAAATAGATATCACAACTATGACGTAGTATCTACTTCTAAGGTTCAAGGTAAAAACAATTCAATCAGTAGCATCTCAACTGTGAACTAAGAAATTCTAACGTACCGAATAATTGATTTCTCAACTGGAGCGCTTGTAAGAAACGTGTTTTCTCGCGGCCCTAGCATTTTCATACTCGAACTTCAACACGTTGGGGATGTGAGAGGTATCCTTAACATAGAAAAATCTCCCAAAAGCACTCTCTTCGATGGTCGGAAAGTAGCACCGGAGAAAAGAATTAACCACCCAAAACCAGCCTCCACCAAGCACCGCCCCAAGTGCAGCTCCAGCGAAGACCTGAGCCACCGTGTGATACCCTAAATACACCCTCGAATACATAGTAAAGACCGCCAAAGGCCACACAAGAAGTCCCACAACCCACAATTGCTTTCTGGCTAAAATCCCAATCTTATAATACGTCAAGAGCGTGAAATAAACAGCAAAAAAGAACATGTACTGAGAGTGGCTGGAGGGCCAGCCCTGGGAATCGCACATTTCAAGAAGCGCACAGGTTTCTGGCCGGGCCTGCTGGACCGACGTCTTGATAATTTCATTGATGAATTGCGAAATCAACATACCCAACGCAAAGAACATGCCCTGAAGCTCGCGGCGAAAAATGAAATGAGAAACGAACCCACCAAGACTAATGAAAACTGGGACTAAAGAAATCCATGCCAGGAAATGGCCAAATTGATCTCCTTTTTGGTACCTTACATGGGTCAGTGTTACTGCTTTCAAGGGTGGATGCGCGTGTGAATTCAACATGATTTCTTTAAAACTTATCGGAAAATTAAGAAAATATTACTGTAATAATCAGATCTTGAACTTGTATGCGGATTTTTTTGAAAGAACTTGGAATTTGTCTTTATAAAATTGCGTGAATTTAGAGGGAAAGGGGTGCGGCCACGGAACATAGGTGTGAAACGGATACGAGGCGTCGGTGAACGAAAGTACTGGACCAAACAAAGCTGAGTCGGCCGGTTTAGTTCCATTAAGTTTGCTGCTTCCCCAAGTTTGAATTTCGTCACGGTTTACTCATTTAACTTCAAAAAATTTCGTCCTAGCGGATTGAACTTAGGTCCATTGCATCCCCTCACTTAGGTCTATTGCTTGCGACTCACGGGATGACTTCCGTCTTTGGTTCTGTTCCCTCCAAATCGTAAGTTAATTGTCATGTCACTTGCACGTCAGCAAATAACTCTTCCAAACAAGCCTCCAAACTCAACTCGTCTGTGAACTCTAATCCCCGAATCAAGATCAACAATGAACGAATTGAAAAAACCAACCCAAGCGTGAAGAAGCGACAGCTCTTTGGTCCCAAAATTTTGAGCAAGGAGTCATTCTTTTGACGGAAAGCTATTCAACCATAGATTATACAGCACAAACAACGTCCCCACAGATTTCTGATCAACTGAGGACCACAAACTTCGGATTCTTGAAGACATGCACATGGACGGACCAACTGAAGGTAATTTCGAAGCAATTTGTTTTTGTGCGGGTAGATTTAATGATAGTGCGAAGATGATTTTCCAATATATGGAAATGTATTTTTACATGGAGCAATATGGGATGACTGTTTGGAGAGAAAATTTTACTTTAGGGTGCGTTTGAGCTACATTATTTTGGAAGAATGTATTTTGGAATAGTAGATTGATGGAGAATGTGTGGTTGAAAATGAAGGAAAAGTTATTGATGTGATGAAAAATATTATTTTATTGAAGAATGCATAATTGAAAATGAATAGAGGAATAAAAATGAAAATTTTAATGTGTACCAAACAAAAGCTTAATATATTTAAAATCCACAGTTCACTTGCAGGCAGTTTCTGGATTTGTACATTGTTCATGTGAATAAACAACTATACAAGTATCCTCTCTCTTTAGAATTGACTATTTCTTAGTGGAATGTCGTTTAGATTAAGATATTAATTCTATGCAAATTCTTATGTTGTGTTTGAGGCAAAAATTGGATTCGCTGCTCCAGTATTTCTTGTAAAAAAGTCCGACTACAAGTTGTTATACATCGGTTCCTTCTTTTCATTAAGGATTAGTATGTTATATTTTTAGATTGACTGATGTATGGTTTGCAATTTTTTTGGTGATTATCTTTGCATAGTCCACAATTGCATACTTGTAATGCTAAACATATTTTTATATTAGTCATAAAATGATACGAGTTCATGACTTTGCTAGTGTATTACATCCTAAATTTTAATGTGCTTTACTTTTAAAACAAGTTATGAGGACGATCCAGACTTCATAGATTCCGAGAATGACTTCAACGACAAGGCACGAACATGGCGATGTGTGAAGCTATCAACATCAACAGGAACTCAGTTTGCTGGGAAAGACGCTAAATGATGTGCTTATCAGTTTGGTGTTTTTTTTTTTGGGAAATTATGTTTGTATACATTATCGTCCCTTTTTTGTCCACAATCGTCCTAAACATTCGATGGATGAGTTTCTATGGATAAATAAATCTGTTATTAATGAATTTTTCTATACCTGTTCTTGTAATTGTAGTGCTTGGTGTATTGTGTTGGTGGATTGCAATCTAGCAAGTTTTAAAAATTACCCTTATGCGAGGAAACAGATTGGCTATCTGGGACTTCAAGACCAAGTTGACATATTTCCATGTTCTGGGACTTCAGTATTTTAAGTGCAGTGCGTGAAACACTATTATGGGACTTCATTATATGAGGGATCTCAACTCTTTTGAATTTCTGTGTCATTGTTTTATGCTATCTAGCCATATTCGACTAGCTTCTTAGATTTCATTCGATTTGTAAACCACCATGTGTTTACATAACTTTTGTTGCCTCCAGACAGAAATACCAAGGTCAGTGGCGGAGGGAGTGGTGGGCTGCCCACCCTTGTCCGAGCCCAGGTTCTGTATAAAAAAAATTTGAAAAAATGGTTATAGCCCATTTTTTTCCACTGTTAAAGCTTAGTAGCCCACTGTTCAAGGCACATTTGAAAATTGAAAACCCAATTTGCTATTGATATAAAATTAAAACTCAATTTCCAAACCCTTTACCCTGTTTGCACTTTCACTTTCATGGTTTCTTCCAATTATTTGGCAATCCCAAACGGCCAAACCCTTTACCGTCGACGCCCGACGCCGTCCACCGAAAATCGGTAAGTGAAAGTCGGCCCTACTCAGTGTTCTTCTTCTTCACTCTTCAGCCGAACCTATTATTTGGCAAGGCCTTTAACTCTTCTTCTCCACTGTAAATGTTCTTCTTCTTCACTCTTCAACCGAACCTATTTATTGTTTTACAGACTAAACATGGTTGTCAATGAAACATGTGAAGATGGAAATTCGTAACAAAATTGATGATGATCTTCTCGCCGATTGTTTAACACTAAATATTGAACAAGAATTCAGTATTAATTTGGATTTAGATTCTATTGTAGATGAATTTTATGCTAAAAAATATCATCGGGTACAATTGTAATAGGTAACGTTATATTACAATTTTTTTAGTTATATATAANGAAGATGGAAATTCGTAACAAAATTGATGATGATCTTCTCGCCGATTGTTTAACACTAAATATTGAACAAGAATTCAGTATTAATTTGGATTTAGATTCTATTGTAGATGAATTTTATGCTATAAAATATCATCGGGTACAATTGTAATAGGTAACGTTATATTACAATTTTTTTAGTTATATATAAATCTTAATCGTATATTGAATTTTAAAATTTTTTGCCCCTCGTACCATTAAATCCTAATTCCGCCCCTGACCAAGGTTATAGCAATTTATAGTAACTTCAAAAGTAGAGATAAACCTGGAAACAATTCATACTCCTAAATTAGCAATAAGGAAAATAACATCCATTTAAACAACTAACAATTTCTTTCACAGTCTTCTACAACAATTACTTCAACCAAATTTCTAGCAATCAAACTCCTTTCCATATACACACAAATTACATGCATACAGACACAGCCACACATGTTTTTGTGCTTTCTGAAGTCACCATGTAAGACCAAACAGTATACTGATCCTCCTTAGCCACCATCACCATCACCACGCTAGCAAAACATTTACTTAACACATCCAAAATGTAAGCAATGCGAGCAATCACATCGTTGATACATTAATAGGAATGGCAAAAAATAATTTCTTCCTATCATATACATCATCCAAAAAATTAGATAATCCATGCAACAGAATGTCTATGTTCATTTTGATCTCTAATGAGCATCATCACTGCTGGACCAGGTCTAACACGAGTTGTTTCAGCTTCGCGCGCAACAAGGTGTTTGCTCAGCTCTCATAACTTGACTTCTACCACCACGTGTAGAGCATATCCTCATTTTCGTCGAAGTTCATCGGTTGGAACATGAGATGCAACCGACTGACTTCAAATAGAAAGAAAACTCAGGATATTGGTACTCACCCTCCTCATTCGATGAACATCGGGACAATAGTTCCTCAGAAGACAAATTTCCAATTCATGAAGTCCGACTCTACATATTCTATCATAAAATTATAGCGCATTTTAAACATCAAATCCTTAAAATGAATAATGTAATACTGAAAATGAATAATGCATGTCACGAGACGGTATATTTGTTTCGGAATCCACACTCATTATAGCTGAACTAAACCATAATTTCATCCTACTCTTACTGAATATACATCTATTAGAAATTATCACAGTTCTCATAATTTAAAATAATACATAGGCTACTTTTAACAAAAGGTGCTTATCGTGCAACCCTTGCCAAGCTTCAGATGTAGTACTTTCAACATTTGAAAGAAAAGGTTTTGAAACAGGGGCATGGGAACTGGAAAGCCTATTGACTAGGGCTGACAAAAAAACTCGTCGGCTAGACCCCGACCCGAAAAAACCCCGAGCTGGGCACGGCTCGAGCTCAGTTACACTGAGCAGAGGCTTGGGCTGAGCCCCATTTTGGGGGCGTCGACTCAAGCCCGGGCCGACACGTTTGAGTCTGCCAGTAAAATTTAAAAAAAAATTGAAAAGGCAGGTAAAATAGCTGCATGTGAAAATGATAGATTTGCAAGCCTTAAATGTGTTGGATTTGGTAATCTTATATATGTACTCAATGATGAACATCACAAAAATTATTCAGGGAAATACAATTGGAGAAGGCTCCCCAGTTTGCCACAACCTGTGAATAGATTCCATAAGATAGTGAGTTTCTGTTCTAATGTATCCTTAGATATGTTGAAATAATTAATGCCAGAAAAGTTTCTTCTTCTTCTTCTTTCATTTATATGGTTTGCACTTGTTTGCCAAATTTCAACCAAATATCTCCTGAGATATGTTCATATTTAGCACATTTTTGGTCCAGCTAAAAATTTGAAATAAATTCAAGTCAAAATCATCAATTAATTTTAATTACATAGTCTATGGAAATCACAACTTTTTGACCACACATCTTATCAACTTTTATCCAAATTTACTAAAAATCTGATTTTTATCTAAATCAAACATGTGTTTAGTTTCTCTATTTTTAATCTGATTTTTTTGCTCGCTCAGTTCGGCCCAAAAAAGCTCTAGCAAAACCCAAAAAAGCTCGACCATGTTTTGCTCGAGCTTCAGCTCGTGGCTCGACTCGGCTAATTGACGTGGCTATGCAAGACAAATACAAGTAAAATCAACACAATGTGCTACACGAAGGCAAAAATAAAGTCAGGCTTAGTCCTACATTTTCTCATAGACTAACTTGCTAATCGGAATCAAATTGGTAGATTAAGCAAAGGAACATAATGAAAATTAAGGGGGCTTGTTACGGAATTACCTTCAGCTGGTTCTTACATGAAAACGCCTTCAAGAATGGTCAACAATGGCAGAAGGGAGCTGTGTTCATTGATGATCTTGATTTGGGGATTAGAGTTCACAGACGAGTTGATTTGGGAGAAATGGAACTCACGCCTTGACGGTTTGTGGTTTGAATTAGCAGTGTTTGAATTTCTTGGGCATGAGAAGGGCGTGTTTGCAAGAGTCATATGCGAGGTGACATGTGAATTTACTTACCATTTGGAGTGATTTAACAGTCCACGTAAATCTATCGTTGCCACCAAGACAGAGCCCAATATGTAATTCATCCAATGAGTGACGGAGAGCAACGAACCTAAGTTCAATGATCACTTGAACGATTTTTTTAAAACTAAGTGAGTAAGTCGTGATGAAGTACAAAGGTCGGTGGCCAATGAAATATTTGACTCCTTGAAAATGGTATTGCTTACACTAAATATGGTATTTTATCCAAATTGTAAGTCTCACTGAAGTATTGTATATAGGAATATTTTTATTGTGAATGACATATATACTTGAGTTTATTTCACATACATTTTTCTATTATTATTTTCTCCTTTTAATTTTATAACCCGTTATTAACATGAATTTCTAGATAATTGAGTGATCAAAAGTGATTCTTTGTTTCCGTTTGAAGAAAAGCACAAAGTTCTAGCCAATCAAGTTAACAAAAAAACTCTTATTTTCTATATAAAAGAAAAGAGAAATGTTGTATTATTTCTTGTGGAGCTACTCCTTAAAAAACACAATTTCAGACAATATTTTTAAACAAAATTGTATCATTGCTTCTAGAGAAAGGCAACCTAATACAAATCATATTATGTCCATGTTTGGTTCGAATTAAAATCTGATTTTAATCAAAGTCAAAGTCAAACAATCAATATTAACCACACATTTCATGGGTCCCACAACTTTTCAACCACACATTTCAAATTTTTTTATCATAATATACTAAAAATCTACTTTTAATCCCCATCAAACACTAAAAATAATATTGATATTACCTGTGAAGAAGTGCCAAAACCACAAATCAATATCCCAATGTTCAAATATAAACTCTTGAAGAAAATCATAAGAAGCTTTGATTTGATATTTTATGTGCATTTTATGTTAAGTATCAGTGACGTGACATACTAAGTATCAACAATTGTAATCAAATTTGGGATCCACTATTATATCTCACCACCTATTATAGTATACCATATAATCTGGTGCTTGGCTTGCTCAGGAGATCCTCCAGTGAAAATTCTTAGTTATCTCTGATGATTTTTTCTTGGTAAATTCATTGTCATTCAAAGACTCCACTGATGACGGCGGTAAAGAAGAATTGGATCGATTTTATCACATTGCGATATTTTATTCTGCATTTTGAATTATAATGAATCTTTGTAATCTAGATTTTATCTCTACAGATTATTGCTATTTACATCCGAGTAGTTTTTGTCTTCTTGCTTGAAATCTTGTTGCTGCAATAAATATTAAGCACCCGTTTGATGTTCATTATTTTTTTTAACAAAATAGAGTTTTGAATAATGATTTTTGGAGAATACGTGATTAAAAAGTATGGAAATTTTTTGAGTTTATAGGTAAAATATTTTATGAATGTGTGATTGAAAATAAGTATGAAATTAAAAAAAAATTATTTTAAAGGCAAACAAAGATGGACTAAAATTTCGTTTCTAGTTACATAGGAAACTGTAGAGAGGAGGAGAAGCGGCCATTAGAGAAAAGTGAGCCACGGAGAGAGGGGGGATGGAGGGGGAGAGCGAGAGAGAGATGATTGGTTATGGGCGTGTTCGGTAGAATTTAAAATCGAATTAAAATTGAAAAACTAGTCGTTATTGTTGACTTTTATTAGACGGGTGAAACTCAATAACAACTATATTTTCAATTTTAATTGTATTTTAAGCATGACCCCCTATATAAAAAATGGATTGGCGAAGAGATTCGCATTCTGCCGTATTATTCCAATTTCCTTACAAAAATAGATATTTTTTTTTTTACAGGCATGTACATTTATTTTGATATCATAGATGATATTTTTTTTGAAATGACAATATTTTATTAGTCATGCTAGATGTATATATAGGGGTTGACATAATGTGAGTTGGATAAAGTTTATGCTACAGTATTGTAGGCTTCACTCCACTTACATTAAATGAACCTCTATGTATACATCTATATACACATAGATTAATCCATATTTTATACATTGATTTTAAAAACATTTTAAACAATTAATGACACAAATTTCGACAATTCGCACAATATCATCTACGAATTTACATCCAAATTAATTCTAGCTATAGTGCTTGCCTAACAAACATGAGATAAAAACAATGTGAGCACAGTGGGTATATTTTTTGTATGGTCCAGTAAAACCCACTTCAATAATTGATAAGCAATAATTTAAGGGCAGCAACCTACCACAATCATTAATGTCCAAATAATTAAAACTAACAATAAGCATCGACCAATTATCCCGTTAATTAATGATCTCGTCCTTGTTTCAATCATTAAAAAGCAGCGAAATTATTAAACAGATGTTCTATAAATAATCACTCTGATTGATAACCAATACAAAAGCGTTTTACTTTCACGACAATTAATTCATTTTATGCCCTTGTTTCTTACAAATTAAGGGTTTGTTCTATTTGCTATTTTCAAGTCGTTTTTTGTTTTCGATTTTTCAAAATAGTGAAAACGCGTTCTCTTTTCTATTTTCGAAAAAAAAGTTTTTGAAAACAAAAAAAAAAAAATTGTACACAAAACTCAAAACTACCAAAATGTCGTTTTGAGTGTTTTCCAGCCAAAAACTCAATAAAAACGCGGAAAACACTCGACGAACACAATTTTTCAAAAATACCAAAAAACACAGGAAAATGAAAAGTTAAATTATCGAAAATAATTTTTCAAAATGCCAAAAAAATTAGGGGTTGTTCTCTTTATGTTTTGAGTTTTAAATTCATTTTGGGTTTTGTGTTTTGAGGGTTCATTTTGAGATTGTTGAAAATGTGTTCTTTTTGTCATTTTGAAAATTTGTTTTGAAAACACCCAAACGCATTTTGAAAATTTTGACTTGATTATAATTGAAAACACCCAAAACCACAAATTTGTCGTTTTGTGTTTCCTTTGTAAATTTTTAACTTGTTTTCAAAAACACGTTTTCAAAAATAGGAAATAGAACGCGTTTTCACTGTTTTGGAAAATAGAAAACAGAAAACAACTCGAAAAATGTAAAGAAAACAGTGCTTAAAATTTTCATTTTCATTCTCATACTCATTTTCAACCACACATTTTTTCAATAAAATAATATTTTTCATCACATCAATAAGTTTCTTTCTTTTTCAACCACACATTCTCCATCAATTTATTATTATAGAATACATTCTTCCAAAGTAATTTGGTTCAAACACACCCCATATCCACAAACAATCTAACTTCATAAAAATATATTACACAAATGTGGATATATAAACATCAAGCTTTTCACCATCAAATTTTAATGGAACTTTATAAGAAAAGAATGCACCAATAAAAAAGAGCTGATTCTCAATATTTTAAAAGCGTGAGTTGGACTTTAACCATTCAATATAATTGTACAGCTTATAAATTACCGAAATTGTCCAATTTTATGTTAAATTACATACCCAAGTGTAAGATAGCCATCTCGCTAGGCTTTCCCACCACGACCATCGGGATTTATCACTACTAGTTGTGGTATAGCATAAGTCGATTTCAACGAAGAGGTGAGCGATTTTCGAGAATTCGGCACCTCAGGCTGATGTGTTTGCAGCAGTATTAGATACTTTCGAATTTTGCGCTATAAAAATAGACATAATCATAGGAAAATGAATCATCAATAACACTCGTTTAGGTGTCATACCATAGAAACATATCGCACTTCAAAGTTTTCAACACCAACCCAAGTTAGGGAACAAAATTTAGATTCATTTAGTTAGATAATGAGTCATGTCACGATTTATCCCTGTTTGACTCTCGTTTTCCAAAATTTATTTTCAATCACGTATTTCACAAGACCAATAATTTTTATCAATTTTTTAACAATATATTTTATCAAGATTTATTAAAAATCTGATTTTTTTTTTTGCAAAGCAAGCCAAAGACTTAATATATATATTCGGTTTCTTATTAAGAATTAATAAAAGTCAAGCTCTCATTGATGAATAAAAATTTTAGTTCAAATCTTGAGATTCATCATAAACTCATTCCAAATTAATTAATGTGTTATGACATTGATACTTAACCTGAGTTATGTATGGTAAAAGATCACTTCTCCACTTTTTTTTATTTTTATTTTTTTCATTTTATAGTACGTATTATGGTGTAGTATGAAGAAGTTAATTTACCGTCTTTTTTTTTTTCAAGACATAAAGACAGGTAGCTTAGATAAAAGTTATATTTCGTGCCACGTGTCACCACCTAACAGTTGGGTCTCCCGTCTCCCAGATATGTGTCGGCTAGGTGGATAAAAAAATAATTTCAAATTCTATTTTTGACCCTTCGAAATTAAATTATTGATATAATTTCATTTTAAATTGAATAACCTATTTTTGTCACTTCAAAATTAAATTAATTCAAGGATTTTATAATTGGATATAAAAATCAACATCAAATTGTCTACTACACTATTTAATTTATGCTAAATTGGGTATTCTGATAAATAATAAATACGACATTTTATGATTGGTCCTAATATATTATCATCATTGCAATTTGGCCCTTCAACTTCAAAAGAAACAAGTTAATTTTCAACATTTCGTTATACGCACACAAATCGACAACAATGGAAATCATCAAAATTTACTTTAAATTGTCATCCATACAATGGAAAAATGTCTTACTTTAAAATTTTAAACGAAGGGCAGATATGAGGATGGATAGGGTGATTTCAAGCCAACTTAATCCCAAAAAAAAAATCAGAGAAAAAATTGCAATTGGCTCATTTTACCTAGCTAGTTCGGGAGGTCTTTATACAATAATGAATTACTTATAATGTAACGTCTTTTGTAATTTGTAAAATCACTAAAAGCTAAGGTCTTAATAGCAAGATAAAAAATGATCACAAGCAATAAGCTAATAGTAGAGTGTTTGGTAGAGATTAAAATTGGATTAGAATTGAAAAATTAGTCATTATTGTTGACTTTTATTAGACGGGTGAGACCCAATAACTGCTATATTTTCAATTTTAATTGGGTTTTAAACCGTACCAAATCTAATTCGTGACCATCATCGCTCCTGACATTTTTCGTGCTATTTCTCAATCATTGAGGTAAGTTCTCGACATCGTTTACAAAATCTCGTGATCATTTATGCAACAAATATATCAAAACGAAAAATCGTTAAATAATGGACTCAAAATAGTTAGTCAAAAATATCTATTAAAATAAATATAATAATCATATTTCACACTGACTAACTCCAACAATAACTTAAATTAATTTGATGTCAATTGAAACACGTCTAGTTCGAATAGTTGAGACTAACTTTAAAGTCCTCTTTAAAAGAACATAAGCTCCCTTGGTTGATTAATGTCAATTTTGCCATACTTTGAAGTTTTAGACTTCAATCCAAGTCGATAAATAAAATCTTTGTTTTATAAAATTGGATACTAGAGTTTCACATTATGATTTACCTGGGATTTGCTCAGTTCCACTGTGGTGAACAGATTATGCAACTATAATGAATGATTAATGACTAGCTTGTTATTGTTTAAAGATTGAGGACTAACATGGTAATAGGCTAATAGTTTGGAAGTTAAAGGTGCAATTTCTGAGTGAGTTCAAAAATAAAATCAAATTAAGATTTTGGAAGTGTATGAATGCAGATAATGAAGTGGGATCCACACGGGGCAGCTCGAAAGGTAAGGCCCACACTTACAATACCAGCTGTAACTCTTGCTCGTCATGTTTGCTATCGTTGAATTGTTCTTGTAGATCTGGTTTTGCACTCTCTTTCTCTCTAGCTATCGTTGAACTGTTCTTGTAGATCTGGTTTTGCGCTCTCTCTCTCTCTCTCTCTCTCACACACACACACACACACAGTCGCACACACTTCAAAATATGGTCACCAAGAAAAGATAAGAGGGGGTCAACTTCTTATCTTGTTTTGTCTGCGTCTGTACATAACAGAAAGACTTAATTTGAAACTGCGAATAATCAATATAAAAGCATTCCGGGAGATTTCATAAAGTTCCATTTTTTCAGGTAATTTATTGAATATTTATAGTGTAATTTTTTGCATTTCTTGGTTTGCTTTTAATTTTGAATGCAATTTGTTGGATTTATCTGTTTTGACTTTTCACCCATTGTCCATCTAAAGTATGTTGCGGGGAAGTGAAGTGTCCTTAAAATTACGGAGAAATGTAGGTGAAAATTGAAATGGATTAGAGAAGAATAAAGTTTTCATGTTGGGATCATGATTAAAAGCGGTAGTTTCAGATTTGACACTTGTTTGGGGATATAAAGTGATAATTGAATTACAATTTACTGTGGATTGTGGTTATTTTTTTAATTATGTTTCAACATATTTATGTGTCTATTTATGGCTAGTGGTCATGGTAAATATACTGTTTTGTCTTCAGATAGGACAAATTGAGGAATGATAAAGAAATGGGGAGGAAAGGAAGCTGGTTTTCTTCGGTAAAGAAGGCTCTCACACCAAATTCCAAGAAAAAGAAAGCCCAGGTTTGTTTGAATTACCGCTTAGTTTCCCTGGCGATAATTTAAGGGCATGTTGGATGCCTAGTGTTGGATTGGATGGTACAATAGACAAGATTAAATTTTTTTTTTCTTTCTTAATATTGTTCAGTATAGTCAAATCTAACCTCTATCAAACATGCCATAATTGTTTAATGATATTGGTTATATGGGTTTTAATAATTTTGGTATATAATTTCAGAAAGCAAGTAAATCAGAGAAGAAATGGGTCGACGAAGATAAGCCATCAGTTTCAGGTACTCCAAATCCGGAGACTATCCAAGTATCTAATCCTCATCCGCTTCCTCCTTTGGAAGATGACGAAGATGTGAAGTTGACAGAAGCAGAGAACGAGCAGACAAAACATGCTTATTCTGTAGCTGTTGCTACTGCAGCAGCAGCTGAGGCTGCTGTAGCTGCTGCACAGGCTGCAGCAGAGGTAGTTCGACTGACTACAGTGACTCAATTCGCAGGAAAACCAAAGGAGGAAGTGGCAGCAATCAAAATTCAGACTGCATTCCGAGGTTACCTGGTACATGTTTATATTTCTTCTTCCTTCACTGAACTTGACAGGACATGCGTAAACATTTATCACGGTGGAAAAAGACAGGATGTAATTGATAAAATGGGTGGAAAGACACATGTATCTAAATCTAAAGAGACTCTCATTTACAAGTGCAGTCAATTCCAGTTAAATGGTTTAGTAAGTGGAGCAAGTAGACCAAATTAACATAGCTGAGTATGATTGCAAAATATTCGATAGCATCGATCATTTCAGTAAATAAAGTGCTGAGACTGAACGGAGTGGCTAAAAATGATTCATGAAGCCTAACACAAGTTTTATTGGCAATTGGGTTTAGCTTGTGGTTGTTACTATTACCATTCTCAGATGCATTATCTTACATGTTAACTCACGCACAATCCTCTAGTTAAGCAAATATTGTAGAATAACATTGCTGAACGCTTACAGATTGTAATGAATTGTTTGAAATGTGGGCAAAAGTTTGACTAGATGAGGGTATTTACAGAGGAAGATTCAAAGAAAATTTTGGGTCGAAATTAAGGAATGGAACCAAAGCTCAAATGAAAGCTCTTGTAATTGATGAAAATTGGCTAAAAACTATTGTTATCACCATCGAGAGTTTAGTCCAAGTATTCGTTAAGGTCCACCCACGCAGCTCAAAAAATTTGGCAATATGGCTATGATGCTTTGAGGCACAGCCACAAAAAAGTAGGATGTACCAAAAAAAGAAAAGAACACTTATTATTATCAAGAATTTTGGCTAAATATCTATTAAAGCTTCAGCTGTACTGTATTTTTGTTTTCTAGTCAAAAAATTCAGCGGCAACCCTATGCCATATATGCGCATTTTTCTGAAATTCGTGCAAATTATCAATTTTTTCAGACATTTCTAACTTGTAGATATGTATTGCTTGTAATGATTAGCCATACTAGTCAAAAAGTGTTGGTTTCTCTCACTCTTATTAGCATCAAATGACTTCCACATTTTGCATTTTGCTTTTCTTTTTTATTATTGTATACAAATCTCGTTATGGAGGGAAATGAAGTGCGGGTTTTCCATTGATGCCTATTTAACTTTCAGGCAAGGAGAGCATTGAGGGCGCTGAGAGGACTTGTCAGACTAAAATCACTTGTTGATGGTCCAACTGTCAAACGGCAAACTGCAAACACTCTGAAATGCATGCAGACTCTATCCCGCGTGCATTCCCAGATTCAGTGGAGAAGGCTCAAGATGTCAGAGGAAAACCGGGCACTTCAGAGACAACTTCTACAGAAACGAGCAAAAGAACTCGAAAGCTTGAGGGTTGGTTCTTTTCTTAGTACCATTATCTTTAGACTTTACTCAAATCCAGAAAACAATTGTGAACAAATTTGGCCATCTTAAAAAATTTACTTAAAAAGTGATTTGTCGAAAGTTGAGAATATGTTATTAAATTTTGCCTCCGTTTGGGAAGAATTTATAAACGGTTTAATTTATAAATATATAAATACGAGTGGTGAATAAGTGGATAGTACTTGTGAGTCATTAGAATGTGTGGTTGAAATTAAGTTTTTTTAATTTGTAAATGATTTATAGATTCTGCAAAACGTAGGCTTAATTGTGACATTAGAGTTCAAAAAATGGAACTTTTTTTTTTTTTATGTTTAAATTCACTTCAAAGTAAGAAAAAGTGAGTTATCTAAACAAGTTTAGACAAACTTAAGTAAAAGTAACTCAACATTTTTTGAACTTAGCCAAACATGGTTATCTATGCTGTAAGAAAGACTTTAAATGCATCTGTACTACAAGAACTACTTAAATTCCACTCAATCGATCGGGACATATTTTTCTCGAATAGATTTTGTGGAGGACAAAAAAAGGGAAGGGAAAGAAAAGAAAATATTGCTGCAGGCCGATGTCATCAGGTGTGATGTCATTGGTTTGCTTTAAATTTATATTGCAAGTCTCCTTCATTTTGTTGTGTATAAATCTTAATTTCTTGTTGTTTTAGTCTTTTGTTTGAGTTTAATTTGAATTCCTTGTTGCACAAAAAACTGACCATTTGAGAAGCTAAACTGTTTTATAGTCTACTTCGTATTTCTTGGTCTATGTTTTACTCAGTGCAAATGAAAGATTGCTGAAGGTTTCCTCCAGACAAATAATGGAAAATTATTATTAAAAGCTAAGGGTCAGAAAATCGTTTTGTTATTTTGATATTGAGCCCATGTTTGGTATACATTAAAATTTTTATTCTCATTCTTCCACTTATTTTCAACTACACATTCTTCAATAAAATAATATTTTCCATCACATCAATAATTTTTCTTTCTTTTTCAACCACACATTCTCCACCAATCTATTATTTCAAAATACATTCTTCCAAAATAATGTGGCTCAAACACACCCTGAATATAGTCAACTTCAGAAAACGAGCATATCCCCTGATGATTAAACTTATTTAATCATTCTTGCATTTGATGAAGTTCCTAGATATAATATACAAATGTTACTGCAGATTGGAGAGGAATGGGATGATAGTCTACAATCTAAAGAGCAAATAGAGGCAAGTTTGCTGCAAAAGTATGAGGCTGCTATGAGACGAGAGAAAGCACTAGCTTACTCATACACTCATCAGGTACTTCTACTTACCTCTCCTATACATATTTCCAGCCTTGTCAAGAAAAGAAGTACAATGAATAGCTGAGTGCACGTAGAAAGGTAGAAGAATAAAGGGTCTTATAGGAAATCTTTTCAGTATATTATGCATTCGCAAGACCTTGTAAAATCTAAAAGAAATTATTTAACTTTACATGTTCTTTTTGTAGATTGCTAAGATCTTATTGTTTCTTATAATTGCTTTGTGTTGATGTTTTACAAAGTGACGAGTAATAAATTTGATGCTCATAATAATAGATCTCACATTTTTCTTGGTACATTACTTGCTTTGAAGTATTGTCTTATCATCTAGAAGAATAAGAATATATGAACCTTTTACTTGGATAATAGCACCTACCATAATCTAGTGTCATGTTACTTGATTAGCATTAGAACTGGCCCAAATGTGTAGATTCCCCAGCCTGGAGGTATCGTAAAATAAATGTTTGGTAGCATAAGAAATTTCGGTTTTTGGTTTTAATATAAACTTTTCCACTTGACAGCAAACCTGGAAGAAGTCCTCAAGATCTCCAAACCTACTATTTATGGATCCAACTAATCCTCATTGGGGTTGGAGCTGGTTAGAAAGATGGATGGCTGCCCGGCCATGGGAGTCCCAAAGCACGGCTGAGAAAGAACTTAACAGTGACCGCTTATCTGTGAAAAGTGCAAGCATTGGAGGAGAAATAACCAAGTCTTTTGCTCGTCATCAGCTAAACTCCGATAATCCATCTTCACCGGTCAGTCAAAAGCCCCGTCATCCTTCAAGTCATCAGTCCCCCACAACTCCCCCCTCAAAGGTGGCATCTTCAATAGCAGCCAGAAAATTGAAGCCGGCAAGCCCAAGATCGAGCGCAATTAGTCAAGATGATGACTCGAGGAGTATGCTCAGCATGCAGTCAGAGAGGAACAGGAGGCACAGCATTGCAGGGTCGTCCGTGAGAGACGATGAAAGCTTGGCGAGCTCTCCATCAGTGCCTAGTTACATGGCATCTACTAAGTCGGCAAAGGCCAAATCAAGGTTGTCAAGTCCATTAGGAACGGAAAATATAACACCGGAAAAGGGACCACCGGGTTCCGCAAAGAAGCGCCTTTCTTTCCCACCTTCACCGGCCAGACCTAGGCGGTATTCAGCCCCACCAAAGGTGTACAACTCTCCCATCGCTGACAATGATGCGAATGGTGTGATCAATTGACTTATCTCCCACCCTTCTAAATTCAGCAGATCCCATAAGCTGACACAATTAAGTGGTAGAGAAAAATAAAGGAAAAAGGGTCAGTTTCCTTTGTGAAATTCCACTTAAATTTATTTGTTTATTTGCTTTGTGGGCTTGGTTTGGGTTGACTTCAATTATTCTCTCGAGTGATTCTTGCTAAAAAGTTGTTTCGTATTCTCTCTCAACTGTTAAGATTTGCATATTGTGAATTATTATTGGTGATTGTGTCTGTAACTTATTGTCTTAATTGATCATGGAAATTTGATTTTTTATATAAATATAAATTATGTCGTACCAAACATCCAAATATGCCAATATACAATCATGAAATAAATCAAAGTGTACAACTTGGTTGACAACCACGTATTGTCAAAAATCAAAATCTTAGTATGTGGTGTAGAAAACAACTTTTTTAAAATGGATGAATATGATGATACTAAATAGGATGTTGTCAACCAATATTATACATGTAGTATGATTCTACGATCAAGTGGTAGTCGGGAGGGTTTGACACACTCCTAGACAGCACACTCATAATAGAAGAAGCATTTTATGGCATTTTTTATTCCCGCAAGTCCTACGTGGGTCACACGCACATGTGATTGTATGTCAATCGATGTGTCAAACACACAAAAATGCTTATTCATCAATATATATAGTGGAATTGATTGACCTGGCTAATGGTCAATTGGCAGCAATAAATCACAAAATAACATAATCTTGACAGGATATTCTTAAAATTTAGGACTATTTTTTATAAATTTACTAAACGATACATGAATCATTTACTAGCTAAATCTACGAGGATAGCACATCGTGCCAATTAGGAGTTCACATGTCATATCTTGCTTTAAAAAAAATAGGGACATAAACAAGCAGTTGAAACTCGTGACTCCGATATAGCAAGGTAAAAAATGGCCTGAATTTCTTTTCCTGGATTGAACTAAGCAAAAGCTCGGCCAAAAGATCTAGGCTCGGCTCTGCTCGGGCCTTATCGAATTGAGTCAACTTGGTATCTTTTTTTTTTTTTCGATTTCTGGTGGTTGTGCTGCCTATTTTAAAGGCGACGATAGCTGCTTGAAACCTGCAGCTATGCTGCCATTTTGAAGGTAGCTAAGTTGTTTGTTTTAGGCAACTGTGTTGCCTGCAGACAACTACACTACTTATTTTAAACAATAATAGTCGTTGCCTTTTGTTTGACCGGTAACGTGGGTCGGTTCAGGTTCGTGTTGATGCCCAAAAATGAGACTCGACAAGAGCCTCTTCTTTAGGGATGGCAAAAAAGTTCGGACGGCTCGGGCTCGGCTCGGAAAAAACCAGAGCCGGGCCCGGCTCGGTTAGACCGGGCCGAGCCCCATTTTGGGGCTTCGGCTCGAGCCCGGGCAAGGCCCCATTTTGGGGCTTCAGCTCGAGCCCGAGCCGGCCCGTGGCCCGGACGAGCTTTTAATAGAAATAAAATAAAATGAATTTTTTTTGCAGGCAGTTATTTCCAGCTGCCTGCAAA
>CAIGRL010086459.1:0-12027 GCA_903798325.1 Fraxinus xanthoxyloides
ACACAAAAATATAGAAAAATATTTGTATCTCATATCTAAATTTATGGTATTGTACGTATATAAGCGGAACGAGAATTAAATTATCATTTTTACAATTTACATCTAATATACTCCAAAAGTGGCACTTAATAGTAAGAAATTTGCACTTGAGGTGGTCAAACTTTTATATCCATGTGTTTTATTCTTTAAGTTTGAATTAAAATCATAACGGTCTTTCAGTGACCGTTTGTGGAAGCGCATGAAACTTCAGTGACCGTTTCTGCAAGTTTTAAATTTTAGTGACCGTTTTATAATTTTTAGGTATGTTCAGTGATCGTTTGTGAAATTAACTCATTTATTTATATACCTAAGCATATATATAGAAGAAAGAAAAATAAGTGCACGAAATTTTTAATATTTACATCATTTTTCAATAAGCAAATTAAGAAGCGGCATCAATCATTGAAAATACATAAAGAGCCTCCTCCTCACTTGATACATGGTACAACTTTAACATGAGTGAAACGATAAAGACATCGAGAGCGGGTGGTTGTGGTGGCGACGGTTGTGACTATGACCAGTGGTTTCTCTCTCAATCCGCCATCGAATGTTAAGAAAATCATCGACCGAACATGGCAGTCTAAGAGGGCCCGTTGCGTGGTAGCCATACACCTCCCGAGCTTCATCAAGTAGCCTTTTAATTAGAGGATGGTATAAATATGAAATTGGGATTACAAATCTTTGAAATTCATTATCATCTGCCAATCCCACTTCCACTGCCACCCACCCTTTCTTCAACTTCATCTTCTTCTCCTCTTGCATATCGCAAATATGGATATTTATGTGTGTACAGAGAGAGAGAGAGAGAGAGAGAGAGAGAGAGAGTACAGGGAGTTAAAGAAGACTATGGGGTTTTAATTTATAGGGGCATAAATTTGATAAGGTAATGGACGTGGGTAAACCGTACACATACGGAACCGTTTGGATGCACTCGAAGCCCACCACATTTTCAATTTGGTCATCACTTGGGTTCCTACGTGGTACCTTTTTTATTTTAAGAGTAAGCCACGTCTAATAGAATTTATGTCTCTCGTAGAATAGCTTTCTAAAAATGCTATTTCAACTTTTTTTTTTTTTTAAATCTCTTTTTAATTAGATAAAATACTTTTAAAAATTAGTTAAACGGGTTCATAAGTAACTTTTTTAATCACAAAAGCATGTTTTGATTTTTCAAAAATCTTGCCAAACAAACCCCTAATTTTCGATAAACATTAGAATAATTTTTAGGATTAAACTATATGTACTACAGCCGCCCCTTCAATAGGGGGCTGCCACTTGGTCAAGTAGTCATCCATGTAGTACAAGTAGTATTATTCTAAGTATTATCCTTGAGATGCGATTCCAAAATGTAGTGTTCAAATCTTGACCGTTCATTTAATGGTTTATGGACTAGATTTCTTGATGTGGAATCGAGATGACTTCATGTTGTCGTCACTATTCATGCACTTCTTCTAAAATCTAAACTAAACAGAAATATAAGCGTAATAATTATAGGTCTTCTTGATTGCTAGTTATCTAAACACAGTCACTATATTCATGTTTTGCAGAGATTAAAAATTATAATTTTACTTTAAAAATCGAAGTTAATAATTAATTTTAAACACGTATTTCATTGAATCCACAATTTTTCAGCTATACATTTCATTAACTTTTTATCAAAATATACTAAAAATCTGATTTCAATCTCCACCAAATAGTGGTCATATATTATTATATGTGTCAAAGTGAACAAGACCATCCATAGGCGACTTGGTCTATCTCGTGCAAACTAGAATAGACCAAGTTGAAATTTTGCAAGCCAACGGAAACTTGTAAGTAGTAAGCTGGCTGTTCCGGGTTGCAAGTGGTACAACCCGAATGACACTACTAATAAATTTAGGGTGTGTTTGGGTTACATTATTTTGAAAGAATGTATTCTGGAATAGTAGATTGATGGAGAATATGTAGTTGAAAAAGAAAGAAAATTATTGATGTGATAAAAAATATTATTTCATTGAAGAATGTTTGATTGAAAATGAGTAGAAAAATGAGAATGAAAATTTTAATGTGCATCAAACAGGGCTTGTACATGTAACTTTACAAGAGAAAAAAGGGCGAAAAACGAGCAATTTTATGAGTCATGATATTCTCATATTAGGTTCAAGAAGAGTCAAAAAGGGATATTAATCATTGACAAAAGAAAAACTACGTGTTGTGATGGCATTGAAATTGAAAAAGGAAATGGAATTGGAATAGGAATTGGAGGCCAACCCTTTCGGCGCAACCATTTCAATTATGCCCACTTTCAGTGACAATCTTTTCTTCTCCCAACTTCTTGTGGCCTTTGTGCAGTATCCTGATTCGGGTAGGATACTCATCAAACAATGAGTCAACAACACTTTTATTCTAGTCAACTCTATGATTGTAAATGAATCCATTTTTATATGGATTAAAAATCAGTTTTTTAGTAAATTCTGAAAAAAAAAAAATGATGGAACAAGTAATTGAAAAATTGTAAGTCTCATAAAATATGATTAATTAATTGTTAGTTTTAACTTAAATTAAAATTTTAATTTTAATTTCTGTAAAACTGGACAAAAATTGTTCTCTAACTCTTGTTTGACTCACATTATTTGAAATTTTAATGGTTGAAATAGTATTTTTTTTATATATGTGCTTAAAAAGAAGAAAAAGGTTTTGAATTACGTGTAACATTATTTTATTGAAGAATATGTGACTGATAAAAAAAAGAGAAAATAAATTATAATTTTAATAGGAGCCAAACATGAACTTAACAACTTCCGTTCTTAAATTAAGAGGTTATTCAACACGCAAATATATATTTTCGATTCATTCTACATGCGCATAGATATTTTGAATTCAAATTTCAATCCGGAGGTTACATATATATTTCAATTTAAACTTGTATTTCGATACATAGATAAAAAAAAAAATATATATACATATATATAAATTATTCTCTCTTAACAATATAACCATTTTAATCAGGTGAAAATTTAGCTATTATTTGAACCCTATTTTTATAATTCATATTTTCTCTCACTCATTTTCAGCCTCCACATTTTCCCAATAAAATAATTTTGTGTAAATTCAAAAAATTTTCCTACTGTTAAACCACATTCTTAAAAAAATCACTTTTGATAAAATTTATTCTAAAAAATGAGGCTCAAACATGGGAAAATGCAAAGTATTTTGAAAAGTGATTAATATTTGTTTTTTCTCTTAGGAAATGAGACAAGGACCCATAAACATAGTGAGAGAGAAATTTAGATTTCCTATAAACACTTTGTATTAATTTCCCTTTTTGGGTCCCATTTTGTAGGCAGAATCATATTCACCTGTCATTGCCCAGTTTTGGCACATCTGCTTCTCAAATATTCCCCTACACCTCTATATACATCCATGAGTCATGACACATTATTGCACTACCACAATTCCACACAGATTTCTATAAATATTGCGAGATGACTCTGTCAACTTTAGGCACATGGGCGGTTCATGCTGCTATGTCCATTCAACATGCATGGTCCAATTGCTTGATTCCAGGTTCTAAAATCCCAATATAAGTTAGGTGCAATGCATCTTGTCCTCGGTACTGGGGTATCAGGTAGCGCGCTGGCGTGTGTGTGTGTGTGTTGAGCATGTATACATGTCAAAAGGGTAAAATTTCATTCTTTTAATGTTGAATAAATAGACTATATAATGGTTATTCCTCATAATAAGATAAACCTCTTAAGATGAACTCAAAAATTATAGTGTAATAGTCTAAAAAGTTCAAATGAACAATTTGATCTGTGTAAAGCTCTAACAAGAAATAATATTTCAAGATTGATGGTCTCAAATGAGCTGCCATCTTGTGGACATGTTAAAGTACAATCCCACATCAATTAATGAAGAAATATATAAACAATCTATAAGGACTTCTAATTATTCCTCTTTACAAGGCCGACCAATAAGAATGGAACCCTAATACTCTATAATACCCATACATATATAGAATATCAAATTCCAAAGATGATGAAAGAAACCCAAAAATAATCAGTCGTTTAGTGACTGATAAAACCATATTTTTGAAATAATAAATTTAGAAAATGATACATTTCTTTACAAGAGGCGTGCAACTTAACAAAGGGCTTTCAATAATTCAAATAAACTATACATAGAAAACCTTGCTATTTCATCTCTTACACAATTTATTGCATCTTTCTATAATAAAACGTTGAAAATTATATAGATGAGACTTGAAGTGCAAAAATATCAAGATCTAAAAATAAACATTGCAACCAAGCATACTTCCCATCCATTGATTTATCCATCAATCCCAACATAACCTTGTGCCGTATAGACATCTTGATCGTCCAAATACCACGTATTAGACACGTTCGGTAAGTTAGACCGGAAATAATTAAACTCAACAACTGATAAATATATCACATTCATCTTAATCATGTATCTCATTCAGCTCAACATATCAAACACACCTATTAAGGAGTCAAAATACAGTCGAACCTCTTTAAATTCCTAGTCATTCCCATGTTTCAATTTTAACTCTCCAACACAAATATGCTTAGAGCTCAATGAGATAATGGTAGATAACAGATATAAAGGCATGTTTGGCAACTGTGAACAGAAATGAGTAATAAAATCTTTTTGAATGAGGGCACTCTCAGTACTACATACGTAATTTCCAATAATCAGATAAAATGCTTCTGGGAATCCTTCTGTAATTGAAGCCTCGCTCAGCCATCGCTATAGACCAATCTATTTTGACTGAGTCTTACTCTTGACTAATGAAGCCATCCGGTTTGCTTGCTCTTCCCCTTCTTCAATTCTTCTCCATCGTGCTTCTTCCTTTTGTCTTTGCATCAGTTCCAACTCTCTCAGTCGTTCTTCCTCTTTTCTCTGGAACTCTAGAGCTTCTCTTCTCTGAGACTCTTCTACCCTTCGGCGGTTCTCTTCAAGCATTTTATCAAGTTCTTCTCTCTCTTTCCGAGCTTGCTCCTGTTGATCAGAAGCATTTCAGTACAGAAGACTTCACAAAGGTATAGCATGCAACAATAAACAATTCCTATTGATTTTGTTATGCAGCAATTAGCAGCAAAAATGTAGCAAATCAATAATTAGATACACTGGAAGCTCACGAGGTTGATGATTCAACTAATGTAATTGCAAGTAGATTTCAAGAGCAGAACATTAAATCCACGTTTGAGCTCCATTATCTCAAAATACATTTTTCCTCGAAACTCATTTTTCACCGCATATTCTTCCAATAAAATAATTTACACGGAAACCAAAAACTTTTTCATACTTTTTAACCACAAAATCTCCAAAAGAAATCACTGTTACAAATCATTTTTTGTTAAAAATGGGGCTCAAACGGGGGGCTAAGAAACATCTGGAAAATTGAGAAATTTTTACATAAAAATTTTAATGCCAACTTATCACATGCACCCAAAAAAAAAAATCTCTGCTTTCTGCTTTGTCCACTCGTGTGGTTAAGTGGTGACTAATTAAGAGAATAAATCAAGAACTCCATCAACAATAACACAGCAACAACGCTAAAATCCTTGAAATAAAAACACAGCATTCCTCCGAAGTCGCAACCATGAAAGAAGAAAGCAATGAGAAAATATTTTTCCTTTATTTGGCACTTCATCAGGCACAGATGTTTGTTAGATGACGCTAAAGCCCTATATGGCACCAATTTGGGATTAACTACAACATTTAAAACAATCAAATCAACATAGGCAGAGCAAGATTGCACTGGAATCACATATGTTGCATCCGTTTGACAATAGTACTCGTGCATTTGCACTGACAAATCAGTCAAATTTCCAATACAAATAATCAGTCGCCTCAATAATATTAACCAACCAAAAATATAAATCTCCACATAATATCAGTTTTCAATAATTTCCCAACATCCATATCTCATAATATGATACAAAGTTACAAACCCTTCCAATTGATCGGGACTCTACAACACTACTCATCAATGCATACAAACTCATGTGCGCGCATCATACGTGCCAAACCATTAAAATCACAATATCAACATAAAAGTCTACTGGACATTGGCATGTGTAACAATGTTAGATGAAATTCACTTCTTGTCAAGGAAAATGCAGGTAACTTTCTCACATATTTGAAGGGCAATGCCATGGCTGATGGGCTAGCAAACGCAGGCCTTAAAGAAAGAACATATAAGATCTTGCAACCTTGAGAACTTGAAAGGGGAAATCACAGATATGATAAACTTAGATAAATGGAACCTTCCTAGTTTACAAGCTAAAGAGATAGATGATTTGTATTGTAAATGCATTCTTTTATTCTTGACTAAGAGCATGATTGAGCCATTTTTGGCAAAAAAAAAGAAATGCATTTTGGAATAGTGATTTGATGGAGAATGTGTGGTTAAAAAATAAGAAAAAAGTTTTGATTTGTATGTATTATTTTATTAAAGAATGTGTGGTTAATAATAAGAGAAAAAAATTATTTTGAAAATAATGGGTACCAAACAAGAGCTAAATAGTTAATTGATAATTGTTTTTTCTTCTTAATTCGTCATTTGTACTTGCTTGGATGTAAGGCAGTATGTGCCTTCTATGCATTCACTTTTCAATAAATATACTTAGTAGGATATGATGTTAATCCCCACCCCCCAACTCGGTTGTAAGTGTGATAGCCTAAAGACCTATCCCTTTGTTTCTTGAGTGCACTTTTGAGAAATTAAAAACACTTTCATCTCAAGTTACTAAATTATTTCATTTTTGTGCTACAAAATCAATATTAATGGTATGGATACGAAATACCGAGCATGAAATTCATAAATGACATCGCATTAAAATTATTAAGATCATTAAAATTACCATTTCAAGATAGTAAAGCTTTGACATCTTCATTAGGGTCAAACGTCAACAACTCTTTCCAAATGTTAAAGCTGACACTCTTTACGGAGTAAGTTGAAATTAAAAACACTTTCATCTCAAGTTACTAAGCCCCTGTCATACAATCATTATTTTCAAACACTTTTTCTATATATTCATTTTCAACTACACATTCACGCAATACAATATTCTACACATAAACCTAAAATTTTCCCTACTTTTTAACCACACATTCTTCTAAAAATCACTGTTCAAAACTCTTTTTCCTAAATAATGGTTGTCAAACAGGGATAAAATTATTTCGTTTTGAACTTTGTGCTACAAAATCAATATTAATGGTATAGATACAAAATACCAAGCATAAAATTCATAATTGACATCACATTATAATTATTAACATCATTATAAATCCAATTTCAAGATACTAAAGATTTGCCATCATCGTCAAGGTCGGAACATCAATACATCTTTCAAAATGTTAATACTATCACTCTTTACGAAGGAATTCATTCATAGCACCATATAGGACCACCATGGTCTAAATCTTAAATTATCACATTATATCTTCAATTTTGGGTATCATCATTCATGTACAAATGCAATAATTTAAAATACAGGCCAATACAAAATACGACTGGCTGACTAACCATTTTTCCCTCCATTTGTTCTTTCATCATTTGAGATTTCATTGCATCTCTTCAAGAACCAATGCTAATTATGATTGAAAATGAGATTAACAAGGAATTTTATTTAATGTCCTAATTTATCTAGGAAACCTTGAACATTATCTTTACCCGTGCAGGAAGAAAAAGGAGAGTCCCACTAGGACTTTTATTTGATGTCTCAATTACTATATATAGGATGAAATGACAAGAAAATTGGAGCGTGCAAGAAGACACGTACAACTCCAAAAAGGGGGAAAACATAGAGCAACAAATAGGGAAATTCTCAGAGTTCGACCAACATGTGCATTCGTTGATAAAACGTTGATATCTCATGTTTTGTGGTCCAAACATCGTGAAATTCGGACAATATGTTCACATTTTTATCTTATCACTCCATTGTCTAATCAACCATGAAATTTAGACAGACTCAATCCAGCAGTTACAAGATCTAACAATACATTCGGAGAAATCATTGTCTACTGGGTAGTGAATTTTTGTGAGATCTTTCCTTCATTGATTTTAGTATCATTCCATAAATATTAGCTTTTAAGGAATTCCATCTTTTATAGACAAGGATTTTTAGGTGCCAAGAATTGTTGTTGTTGATGGTTTGGTTAACCTCTAGGTTTATCTGGGGAGATCGTATTACCTATTATTGTTAATTATAGTGGACACTTATTTGGCGTTGGAGTAGTGGATGTAAGCACAATGTTAAACCATGTTAAATGTTGTGTCGTTTATTTGGGGTATTTTTTGTTTGGTGGTTGCTCTATTTGGTTATCTCCTATTAGATTCGAACAAGAGAAGGGAAATTGTTTATTCCAATGTGTTGTTGTTAGATATAGTGTTAGATATTTGCCTAATTTTCCCAACCGTTCTCACCATGATCATAATTACTTGTAAAAACAAATTTCTCTTTATTCTCTTATTAAAACAAATGAAGCCTGATCCTCAAAACAGAGATTTGATTTTTTCTTGAAACAGAGAGCTACAAGAAAAGATATGTAAGTACAAAAAAAATACGCATGACCATTAAAACTTAAAAGAGGAGAGGATCCCTAAAGAGGACACAGAAAAAAGGGAAGGAAAAAAAAATGAGCTTACTTCTTTCTGCCTTGCCTCAATCAGAGCAGCTTCCTTTTCTTTCTGTAGTTGAGCTTCAACATCATCGAAAAGTTTCTTCTGACCTTCTTTAATTCGTACCTCTATTTCTAGTTTAACTTCTTCAGAACCCAATTTTTCTTCAACCCTTTTTCGAATTTCTTCCTCCAATCTCCTTGCAGTCTCTTCTTCTAATTGTTTAAGCTCTGCCTCACGCTGTAGTCTGAAAAGGCTCATTTAAGAAAAATAGAAAATCCCAATAAATGAGAATTCTTAGAAGAAACTAATGGCACTTTTCAGGACGAGATAAGGGAGGATATACATCCAGAAAGTGACACAACATGCTTCAATGCATTGAAAAACTCACTCGCTGATAATCCTTCCATCCCATGAATGGAAAATACACCCACCCATAGAAGTAAATGCACATGTTGGTAGTTTCCTAAAGCTGAGTCATACTCGCATTTGATCAAAATAATAGCTTATCTAAAATTGCAAAATAGAGACATCCTCTTGCCAAGTCGAGAAGGAATAAGAAGAAAAGCAGCAGGCAAGTGAATGTTTCACGTATACCTCAGAACAATAAGTATTGTGAGGGAAAATAATTGACAGTGCTATAAAAGACATCAGTGATTATTCAAATACAAAGTACTGGGTCCTTACAAAAGATCAGTGATCTAATTGCTATGGAATGAACATATGGAGTGGAGAAAATTATGTAGACGACCACCGCAATATTGTGAATAAGTCTTATGGTTTGTTTTTTGTTATTCAAACTTATTTAGTGTATTTATGGTCTTGACGCATATGTATCTGCCCAGTTATGTGGTAGAAAAAATTAGAAGCCCTTCAATACACAATTGAATAGTCTTATTGACCTCTTGGGATTATAAAGAAAGAGCGTGGAGTTTTACGATTCTTGAAGGATATTGTGATTTTACCTTTTCTTTTCTTCTTCTTCCTTTCGCAATTTCTCATTTGCATTCTTGCGCTCAAGTGATGTGAGACTGGAACTACGAGATTTAGGAGGTGAAGACAAAGACGAACTCGGGCTTCTATGTCTCTTGTGATGCCTTGGGGTTGGAGACCGGCTTTTGCGACGCCTCAAAGCTGGTGAACGACTTCTTCGCCTTCGTGGAGTAGCAGAATTACTTCTTCTCCTGCTACAGCAAAAAAATTATTGAAGAGGGATTTGATTAAAAGACCAGTAGATTAGAGGTCATGATTGCAAATTTTGTACTATTCCCTTTTATATTCGTGCGAATATGTAAGTAAATCTTGAATCCAATCCACGTAATAAATCCCCATGTTTCCTTTGGATTGTATAATATCTCAAAATCCACACAAAAAACAAAAAAGGTTTATAGAAACAGATTCGTCTCGACAGAACTACATTGATGTCAATTTTGCATCAAAAGTTGCAACTTTCCTTGGAAGTCTAGAGCTACAAATTATCTCACTTCGGAAACTTCCCCTTAGGTCTAAATTGAGCTTTGCGTTATAATTTTCTTTCGGTTTTTAAGCACATTACACTCAAATAACCAATCCAAGCACTTTATCCAAAACCAATTTTTAGGAAAAGTAAACATTTTTAACATTTACTCCTCGCACAGAGTTAACAACAGCTGAAAAGCTCATTAAAAATTAATTTACATTAATTGCTACTGTGTCAAGCAAACAGTAATTGCAGTAATAAAAATGGAGAAGGGACGAGGAATGAATCGTATAGTGCAAAAAAAATAAAAAGCGTTGAGAATAATTGTCAATTGGTGGAGGCATGTGTTAAGATGACCTGCTGTGAGGAGAACGAGAACGGTCACGGCGGCTGCTGCGGCGGCCGGAGTGGCGGTGAGTGATGGGTGAGCGAGAACGAGAGTATCGCCTCCTCGAGTAAGACGGCGACCTCGATATACTCCGTGGCATCACTTTTTTCCTCTCTTTCTTTTCCCTCCAAAATTGCGAAAGATACGCAAATCAAATCATTTCCTTGCGCAGAGTGAAAGAAGTTTGCAGTGGAATCAAGTAGGGCAGCAGACGGGCTTGTGACGGGCCGGGTCCAATATTTTACGTTGGCCGTGTCACTTCGGGTTCCTGTGTAATTCAAGGTAGGACTTAGGAGTTAAGCCCACCACATTAGTAAGTCACACACTAATATNACGAGAGTATCGCCTCCTCGAGTAAGACGGCGACCTCGATATACTCCGTGGCATCACTTTTTTCCTCTCTTTCTTTTCCCTCCAAAATTGCGAAAGATACGCAAATCAAATCATTTCCTTGCGCAGAGTGAAAGAAGTTTGCAGTGGAATCAAGTAGGGCAGCAGACGGGCTTGTGACGGGCCGGGTCCAATATTTTACGTTGGCCGTGTCACTTCGGGTTCCTGTGTAATTCAAGGTAGGACTTAGGAGTTAAGCCCACCACATTAGTAAGTCACACACTAATATGAATAGGCTGTTAAAATTACAGTTCATTAATGATTCTATAAATATCATTTTTCTTTTTCTCAAGATCTCATAATAGAAAGAATCTTTTAGCCCCTATTTCGTATGTTAAAAAATTTCATTTTCATTTTTAACCACATATTATTCAATAAAATAATATTTTTCATCACATCAATATTTTTTTCTGTTTTTTTTAACCATACATTTTCCATCAATCTACTATTCCAAAATACATTATTCTAAAATAACGTGGCTCAAACACACCCTTAATAAGAGTAAAGAAGATTTAGGTAATATTACTAATATATTTAGGAGAAGCATTGAAACTTACAATTTTATTAAATGCAATCGTAATAAAGTATATCGAGATTTAGTTTGGCTCTCCAAATATAAAGAGTTTATTCAAACTTAGCTCATGTTTGGACTCTATTATTTCACAGTTTAACGATGAGAATGTGTGATTGAAAAGAAGAAAAAAATTTCAAATTTATGTGTAATATTATTTTATTGAAAAATGTGTAATTGATAAAAAGAAAAAGAAAAATGAAATTTAATTTAATTGGAGCCAAACAGAAGCTTAATTTCATCAGTTGAACACAAAAGCAGTTCGAAAAGAGGCAATGATAATAAAACAATTCGTCATAAAATAAGAAGAAAAAGAAACTACACATTTACATTGTATACGGGTTAGAATTTTACTCTCATTTATGTTCGTCTCGTCTTATTTTCCATTGTTGTCGATTTTTCGACATTGAAACTTGTGGGTACTATAGTTATTCATTTTATTCTTCATATTTTGGAATTTCATAAGTTAAAGTTTTTACTATAGTAAATTTTTGGATTCTACTATTTTTAGTTTTCACTTTATGAGTCGGAGTTGGGGGTTTCACGAGTGA
>CAIGRL010086471.1:0-10722 GCA_903798325.1 Fraxinus xanthoxyloides
GGAAAATTGAATCTTGGTGATTTTGGTTCTTGTGAACAATGTGTTATAGGTAAACAAGTTAAGTTACCTTTCCCCACTGGAACCCATAAATCTAAACAAATTTTAGAATATCTTCATGCTAATTTGTGGGGACCTGCACCTGTGTATACATTATCTCATTACAAATATTTTCGGTTGATTGTTGATGATTTTTCAAGAAAAATTTGGGTTTTCTTGCTAAAAACCAAAGATGAAACATTCTCTGTCTTTAAGGATTGAAAAATTGAAGTTGAAAATCAAACTCATCTTAAAATAAAAACCTTAAGGACAGACAATGGTTTGGAATTTTGCAATAATGAATTCAATGATTTCTGTAAAGAACATGGTATTTTGAGACATAGAACTGTTGTGCATACCCCCCAACAAAATGTGATTGCTAAAAGAATGAATAGGACCTTATTAAATAAAGTCAGATGCATGTTACTTAGTTCTGGCCTGCCTAAACTGTTTTGGGGTGAGACTGTTAAAACTACTGCATTTCTTATTAATAGATGTCCTACTAAATCCTTGAATTATGATATAGCTGAATCTGTGTGGTCTAAACATCCTGTGAATTATTCTTATTTGAAAATATTTGGTTGTACTGTTGGTAAACTTGAATCAAGAGCACTTAAATGTATTTTTTTGGGATATGATGAAAATGTAAAAGAATACAGACTTTGGATTCACATTCAGAAAGGGTATAGAGTCATTATTAGAAAGGATGTGGTTTTTAATGAAACTATAATACCATGCTTAAAGGGAAAGGATAATTCTTTGTTTGAAAAGGACACTCTTTTTGAGGTGGAGTCTTCTCACATTGAGCAAGAAACTCACGTTCATGCTGTAGATAAGACTAGTACTGGAGATAACAATCCCATTCTGGAAAACTGAAGATGATCAAGTTGTTGATCAATCTGATTTACCTGAGACTTCCACTTCACCCCTTGATGAGTACCAACTCACTAGAGATAGAGAGAGGAGACAGGTTAGACCATCTACTAGGTTTGACAATGATGACTTTGTTTCTTTGTTCACTTACCAAGAACAGTTTGATAATGAACCAAACTCTTATGAGGATGTCATTAAGTGTAAGGATAAGCATAACTGGATAGAGGCTATAGAAGATGAGATGTCCTCACTTCTTAAAAATAATACTTGGGATCTTGTTGACAGACACAAGGGCCATAAATTGATAGATTGTAAGTAGATCTATAAAGTAAAGAAAGGAGAAGGTGATAGTAAAAAGGTTAGATACAAAGTTAGGTTAGTTGCTAAAGATTTTACCCAAAGGAAGGGTATTGATTACACTGAAGTTTTCTCACATGTAGCTAAATATACTACTATCAGATGCTTACTTGCTCTTGTTGCTCAATTTCAATAGGAACTTGACCAGTTAGATGTCAAAACTTCTTTCTTGTATGGTGAATTAGATGAAATAATCTATAAGAAGCAACCTATTGGTTTTGAGAAGGGAGATCCTGAAAAAACTGTTTGCTTGTTGAAAAGATCACTGTATGGGCTAAAGCAAGCCCCTAGACAGTGGTACAAACGTTTTGACACTTTTATCTCGAAACTTGGCTTCAAAAGGAGCCAATATGATACATGTTTGTACTATAAAGGTAATGGAGGTAAAAATTCTTTATATTTAGTGCTTTATGTGGATGATATGTTACTTGCATGTTGTGACAAATCTGAGATTGATAATACTAAATCAAAATTGAAATCTGAGTTTGACATGAAAGATCTTGGTTCTGCTAAAAGAATTCTGGGAATGCAGATTTGGAGAGATAAGGATAAGGATCTGTTGTTTGTGAATCAATATGATTATGTGATTAAAATTTTGAAGAAACTCAATATGTATGATTGTAAACCTGCCACATTACCTCTTGCTAATCATTTTATATTGTCTTCTGAATACTGCCTTAAATTTGAAAGTAAGTATGCTAGAATGTCTAAAGTATCTTATGCAAATGTAATTGGATTATGTACTTAATGATCTGCACCAGACCTGACTTAGCCTTTAGTATCAGTACTTTGTAGATTTATGAGTAACCCTGCAGAAGAACATTGGAATGCTCTAAAATGGTTACTGAGATATCTTAAAGGAACTGTAAATCTGGGTCTTGTGTTTAAATCAGATAAAAATGGTGTAATTTTAAAAAGATATACAGATTCTGATTATGTCCGTGATAGGGATAATAGGAGGTCAACCTCATCTTATTTTTATATTCTATGTGGTACTGTGATTATTTGAAAATCTCAACTTCAAAAGGTAGTTTCTCTGTCATCTACTAAAGCTGAATACATTGCTGCTACTGATGCTATAAAAGAGGGAATATGGCTGAATGGTTTACTGTCTGAACTGGGTTTTATTGATAATCAAGTTATCTTATTTTCCGATAATCAAAGTGCTATAAACCTTAGCAAAAACCCTATGTTTCATGATCTTAGTAAACATATTGATGTCAAATATCATTTTATAAGAGATGTGATTTCAAAAGGAATTGGAAAAATTGTAACTCAGTTTAATCCTTCTGATATGGGCACTAAAGTTTTACCTCTGCATAAATTTGCTACCTACTTAAAAATATTATCTGTTGATTCTATGTAAAGTGTTATAGGTTACTTAGAGCATATGAAAACAAAATGGGGAATGCTCTGGCTACACTTATAGTCCAAGATTCTGGCAGCAAGGTGGAGATTGTGGGATTCGAACCCTTGGCTCGAATCAGTGTGCTACCAGAAATATATTAAAGGCGTGTTTCTCTGAATGCGTTTTATCTAATTGCCATTNAGAGATGTGATTTCAAAAGGAATTGGAAAAATTGGAAAAATTGTAACTCAGTTTAATCCTTCTGATATGGGCACTAAAGTTTTACCTCTGCATAAATTTGCTACCTACTTAAAAATATTATCTGTTGATTCTATGTAAAGTGTTATAGGTTACTTAGAGCATATGAAAACAAAATGGGGAATGCTCTGGCTACACTTATAGTCCAAGATTCTGGCAGCAAGGTGGAGATTGTGGGATTCGAACCCTTGGCTCGAATCAGTGTGCTACCAGAAATATATTAAAGGCGTGTTTCTCTGAATGCGTTTTATCTAATTGCCATTCAATGTGATGTTAACACGTAGGGACATCCTGAACATTGGCTGAATTTCTGAAGACTTCTTCTTTGACTTGGACGATTCATTTGGCTGACTTTCTCCATTTCTCTGTCTTCTGGTTTGAGAGAAAATACTTAGGGTTTCTCTTCTTCGTGAGTTCAATACTCAAATCTCTGATTTGAGGTTGTAATCTTGAGTGGTTTTACTCTCTGTTTGTGATATTCTGTGTGAATATTTTTGGGAACTAAGGTTCTTCTGTGAGTTGTGGGTTAGAGAAGTTCAGTGAAGTTTCTTGGTGATTCTTCGTAGATCTGTTCATGTATTTGAGAGATAAGTGTTCTGATTCTTTCTCGTTGTGCTCATTAAACGATTTGTAACCTTCATTGCCAATTTGGGGTTGTATAGTGCAATCGAGCATAATCCAACTTGTTGGATGCTCAACGGGGGATGTAGGCGTTGGATGTGGTCGCCGAACCTCCGGAGCGTAGGCCGAAAATAATTCATGTGTTGATTTCTTAATTTTTTGCGCTATTTACTTTCTGCAAATATGTTTATTTCATAACGCGACAAATAATATTGTGTGATCCTGCCCTTACAAAATCATATGATAATAATCAATTGAAGCAACATATAACTCAGCAATACAAACAAGGTTATTTTAACATTTCATACTTGAAAAGAAAAACAAAAAGGGAGAGATGGGAAAGTCAAACCTGGAGATTTCTAGTCCTCTTTGAGCAAGTATATTGCAATGTACTCATAATCTAACCCTATTTATTCAATTCAAGGTTTCATTAGTTTCATTAATTATAAAAGGATTTTAAGAAATTAAGCAAAAAAAACTCAAGATTATCATTGTTTAAGAAGAAAACAAACAGGGTTTACGCCTAACTTCTTTTCATGGAAGAACATTTTTGTTTTAATTCATTCTTCTTAACCTTAAGTTAGAAAATGCCATGTCAATTTCTTGACTGGGTCTCCTCCAGCAATACTATGAAAGGAATATAGCATAACTATAGTAACCTAAAGTCCCATATTAAGTTTGCCAAGTTTAAAATTTAATATAATTCGTTTCAACGAAATGGTCAATCTACAAATAGCTAAATCTCAATTCCAAGTGTGTCAAAATCCTACAAATACAATATTTGACTTCAATTACTACATAAAATCACAGATTTCCCAAATGCTATTCTACTTGAAAAACAAAATAATGATAGAAAAATAACAACTTGAATTGTGCTGCAAACATAGGTGGTGTATAAGAAGTTAAAGGAAACTAAGGATGAGGAAGTGTTAGGAATTTGAGGAGGTAATATGGTGCGATATAAAGTACAGATCGCACAAATAAAAATAAGATGAAAACAAAACAAGAAGATAAATTGGCAGAGGAAATAATACTTTATTAATGACAACCAATAGAGAGAAAATACAATTTCAGCAACTTAAAGTCTAATAAACTGAATAAAAAGTCTACTATTTATAGGAGACATATCCAAACCCTAGAATAAGTCTAAATTATGGAAAATATGTCAAAAATCGCCTAAAACCGAAAAATAAAGAAACAATTATGTGATCGCTCGAGCGATAAACAGGCGACGGCTTATCTACTCCAATTTTACTTCTCTCGCTCGAGCGTGAGTCGAGGGATAGTCTAGCGCCGTCAATCCGCCTTATTTTCTTCTTGGACTATATTTTGACATCTTCAAGCCTAATACTCCAAATGTGAAGCCCTAAACCCAATTTGGACCAGATTTGGGTCACAAAACCTAACAATCTCCACCTTAACACAAATTTCAGTGCAACGAACGAAGCTCCAAAATTTCTCCACCTGGAAAAAAAAGTCCGACTACAGCGAAACACACCGAACTCTTCAAACTGAACAAAATCTCTCCAACACTCAAAAGTACTTTTCCTCTTCCACCTTATCCAAACATGGATACAAATGAACACAGCTCTTGATTCCCAAAATTCACAATGAATTCAAAATTTACCAAACAAGGTCGAAAACACACCCTATAGCAGAATTTGCACTAAATGCTTTAATTGAAGGCCCCTGACTAGACTCATCACCTTCAAAAACTCCAAAAGCATGCATATCTAGATCATCATCCTTGTACCTATTTTCAATGGGTCTCTACCTAGCTGTTGAATACAATGGAATTACTCATATCTCCCAAACTCGATAGAATAGTATTCTTCAAAATAGATCCAACTTCCAAAGGTACTGTACCAAACTGTATTTCCACCACGATACCAAACCTATGCTGATATTTCTTTACTGATTATATCCGACCTTGCAAGATGTATAACTAGACTTTCTCCGCCCCTCCAATACAACACGAACACCTTTTCAAACCTTCAAGACTCCACCTGCACCAGAGAACGTGTACCCTCTTGAATTTGGGGTATTCAGAAAGATGACGTTCTTCTTCAAGTTTGGAACATGTCGAACCGGCCAAGTGATCCGATTGTTCCATCCATCTACTTCAATCTAACTCTCCCTATACCAACTACCCGACAAGATTCGTTGTTTTCCATGACAACGGCACCTTGCGTCACCATTTCATACGATTCAAATAGATCCCGATTAGGACTCATATAAAACGCACAAACTGTATCCAAAATCCACTTCTCGTCGGCTTGGATTCCACGTCAGAAATAGTCAGAATATTTCCCTATTGGCCTTCTGTCATATGAAAATAAAGTCTCTGCTTCAAATGTAATTTGTTGGTCAGACTTTTGATCGTGCACAATTGCTCAACCACAATGTAGCTGTTGTCTTCTCCTTCAAGACGTCCTGAAGAATGTTGTTAGATAGATAAAAATGAATTTGTGAAATTGCCTTACGATCCTTCTGTTGTTTTTCCTATATTGTCCAAGTTGTGGGCATCTTATCAAATCCCAACAAAGTATCATCCAAATTCATCTGCACCAATATAGCTTTCATCTTCACTTACCACAAAGAAAATCTTGTACTGCGATCCAATAGCGGAATGTCATACTTCATGGGAGTCATCGATCAAAAAACACCTAACGAATCAAATCCTTGCTCTGTGAAATTGCTGAACCTTAGCTCTGATACCACTTGTTAGGAATTTGATGAGGTGATATGGTACGATATAAAGTACAGATCGTACAAAGAAAAACAAGATGAAAACAAAACAAGAAGATGAGTTGGTAGATGAAAGAATGCTTTATTAATGACAACCAATGGAGAGAAAATACAATTATGCGGCCCGTTGCTAGAGCGATAATCAGGGCGACGGGCTGTCGCTCTAGCGACAATCGAGCAACGACTTCTATGCTCTAATTTTCCTCCTCTCGCTCGAGCATGAGTTGAGCAATCGTCCAGTACCGTCAATCCCCCTTATTTCCTTTTTTGACCATATTTTGACATCTTCATATCCAATACTCCAAAATGCTAAGCCCTAAACCCAATTTGGACCGGATTTGGGTCACAAAACCCACCATGGAGCATAGTTCAATCAAGCAAACTAGTTTGTTTCAGCAATTAACTTCTTAGACACATATAAAAAGAATAAGTTTGTCCATTATACTGCACCATTGTTTCTTATTAGACCCTAGGTAGTTTCTTTCATTAGCCAAGAATACTAAGGTTAATAAGGCAAGAAATGCTCATCTCAGTACTCTGTACATAAATCTTAATGAGAAGTCCAAAGATTCACCAATCGCTATAGCTTTGTTACAATGATTGAAGAGACGATATCTTACTTGAAGCAAGTTACCAACCATAACGAAGAGTGCCTCGGTAGAGTTATGAAAACACAAATGATAGCTGATAACCAGGCCATAAAAACAATTGCAATACAAATTTTGAAACCTTCTAATTTCCATACTGCAAAAATGATTCACAAAGGTTTTCAACGAATGAAATTTTAAGTAAGCCTTACTGTTCGAAAGTTGAAATTATAAAACTTAGTAATTTAAGTGTACTAGTTATACATCTTTGCAATTAGAGATTTACGCAAGAAGCATAGCTTGTTTGGCACAGATTCAAAGTTAAATAGTAAACAAGTTCTTTCGAGATAAGGAATCTTTTTTATCAAAGTGACTTTTTTACTTCATAGAAAAAAATGTGAAACAGTGAAAACAATTTAGTTACCCACATCATAAATTACAACTTCGAACAAGGTCATAGCAGTGAAGAAAACAGCATGAATGAAGAAAGATACAACATTGGCAGCCACTAGTATTATTTGAGATGAAACGACCACAAGTAAATAAATCTATTCATCAAAAACCATATAATTGAAACACTTGATCCAAAAATTATATAAACGCCCACATAATCAACATTCAAGCAAAGGAAAAATCAATTATGAATTCAATAATAAGATCATATTACGAATTACCTCATTGAAGCTAAATTTTTGGCCGTATTGCATTTGCACAGTGGCACTAAAGTAGAGGGAAGAAAAGAGAACTCTTGAACAATATGGATAATTGTGTGGAGAATTGAGAAAAGAGGAATGGAAGGTAGTGTGGAAGAATGGAGATGACTCACACAAGAAAAAGAAGTTCCTTCAAGAATTCAACAACATGGTGTTCACGAGAATAAGAGGGTAAAATTGGTATGAAAAAATATGACATTAGCATTAGGTCATAAATGACGCCTTATGAATAGGCAGGCAAGTTTGCTCTTTTATACAAAAAATGTTTTGAAAACTACTTCGATCGTCGATTTGGAAAAGTTAAGAGTCAAATAGTCGAATCGTAGTTAACCCGAAATTAGAATAATAAATAAATTTATATATTATATTAAAAAATTATTAATTAAAATATCATTTATCTACCATTTATTACTTATGAAATTTAAGTGGTGAAATTAAATGGGCGAAACCAATTTTATAGCTCATATTTCCAAAGTCCAAACCCTAATATAGAGTAGGTATATATGCAAAACTTCAAAATTCATTCCAATTTCCCATTCGTTGCCTACCGTCTCTATCTTCTCTATGTCGACTCTATCTATCTTCTCTATCAATCTTTTCTATCACACATTTTCGCACATAATATATACATATATACTTGTATTTGTATTTGTTTGAGACTGTTTTAGATTTCAATATTTGACATTTTGTTTAAAAATTTGTGATTTCTCCAAAAAGATAACATAAGCGGGTGAGCAGCAATGGAGTGTTCTATTCTTCTTCTTTTTTCTTCTTCATTGAATCATTTTACACCAATTTCATTCTATTTTTATGAAAATATCAAATGTGAAACCCGTAAAAACCGTCCCGGTTTACCTATTTTTGGCTGAACCGGCCAGTACTCGATTTTTTGCACAGGTTTCTATGCATATGGTTTTTATACTATAATCAGTCTGGTTCACAGGTTTTTCGGTTGAACTAATCGGTCCATTGTTGTCCAATTTTGAAAACATTGTTTATATATTGTAGTAAATTGTGATATTGAAACATTGATGTATAAGATAAGGATAACTAGATACAAGGTTTTTCATTAAATTGAAATCAGGAAGAGTAACTGTATTCTTTTTTCCTTCGCTCAAGTTTTGACTTGCCGTGTTTTCTTGATAAAATTTTAATGAAACAATATTTTAGTACTCTAAATTATTTATAATCTTTTTTTCATTTGTTTGATATTTCTACCCTGTTGAAATTTTTCTACACAATATTTTTAACGAGGCAATTATTGTGTAAATAATCATTGAAACTGGCATTATAAATAAAGTAGTATTTATAAATGACCATTATACATAAGTCTATTAACTTCTCTATACTATCTTCTGCTTCTTTTCTCTAATTTATAACAAGTAGTAATATTTAGAGAAATAGTCGGGGTACCACAAGATAATAATGTGTAACAATTATAAATGTATGGTTGAAATTAATGTTTGACTTCAACTGAATTTATAGATCAATCTGTAAATTTATTTAATATGTTGAGAAATTTTTAAGTGATAATAATTTCATTGTTTGCATAATCTAGTAATGACCTCCCAAATTCAGCGTTATACTGGAGAATTTTTGTTTTACTGCATGCATTGATATGATTTTCGCTTTTCCAAATCTCAAATGTCAAAATGGGAATGGTTTGATTCACAAGATACATACACCTGCAACCCATCATTTTCCCAGTTTTGGCTATGAATTACACACCAAATTTAAGCTCTCCATGTGTAAGGGCGGATGAGAATAGATTGCCAACTTCAACGATCTTTAGTTATTATAACATATGTTCGTTGGTATTTGTTTTATTACCCGATTTGCATCACCTTATGAACTCAGTAACAATAAATTAATTAATTAACCATCGGAATAATGAAAATAACCATAGTTTCCATAAATTCTCCTACAAGAAGAAAAACAAAATGTGATGATAGAAACACTAAAAATACATTGTTTACTAATGTTATTTTATTCTTTTATTTAACCTTCCTTTCTTTACCTACTTTCTTAATCGGCACTTTAGTATAAAAGAAATTTCATTAACCATCAACTAAAAGGAGGCAGCTATTTTTTCATAAATTGACGAAAATCATCACTTGGACCCAAAGATTTTGGAGATAGTAACAAGTAATAACAAACTCATAAAGCACCAAAATTGTATAGAATGAAGATGACAAGATACTAAGACTATATATAGCATATGCTGATTTTCGAAATGAACCTGGAACAACTATGCAGTTAGATTAGTAGAATGATGAAGCCTTATTTACTTCACATAATTGAGAAAATTAGCTGTCATTGCTTTTAGCTTTATTTTATTCTCAAGAAAAATAATAGATGATGATTTTTCAATTCAATGACAGACATAGAGATACAATTAATGGGGTGCGTGTCATCAGCAATATTGTGTTTCAGTTACAAAAAAAAACACTGAAATGATGGGGCTCAGTAATTTTGATTCATTATGTTATAATATTCAGTATTTTTGGAATATAAAATATCACCTAGTACTTTATGAAATATTTTATTTTTCTTGGTTATATGTAATATTTCCGAAAAAGGAAGTTTCATGGTCTTGTCTATTAGCCCCACTTAGCCCATTTCCAATTCCATATATATGTAAGATCATTTCACACCAAGATGTATCATTCTAAACCTAGCCAAATCCCATCTCATGTATTTTGCACTAATTTTTTTCTAGTCTTGCTGATGACTTGACCGTCGGAGTGCAAACGGTTGTCCGACCTTTTCTCGGTTGGCAACATTTCCCTCCTAAGAGTGTATTCTAATGCGCATATGATGCCTATGTAGAGGAGGTAGTCGGGATTCCGTTGGCCACGTATCCATGCAAAAATTGAGGTCAAGAAGAACTAATCTATCAAACGAAAAAAATAACTTGCTCGTCTTATTGTATGCCAACACTGTAAAGGAAAACACAGTTCAATCAATAAAACGCCTTTCTCCTAAGCATTATTGGGGTGGCAAATCTCTCTTTAAATGTCTATCTCATACATATTCATTTCAGACTTGATGCAGAGAGCTAATAGCCAATATAAAACCAGTAGAGTTTGATCTTTGAATTGTTAGATTTTCAGAACTATTCCACCTTTACTACCCCGACCCACCTTATGACTGAATATTGAAATATACAGTGTAAGATTCA
>CAIGRL010086493.1:0-12640 GCA_903798325.1 Fraxinus xanthoxyloides
TCAAAATGCACACTAAAAACACAAAATTTAAAATAAATTTAAAATTTAAGACACAAAATTGAAACACGAAAAGAACAGCTTCACTAATTAGAGTTTTGCGGGCTGCACCCCGAGTAGCAAAACTCAACTAATTATTACAGATTTTTCATTTGTACTGTGATGACACTAACGCCCAATTTTCGGCCCACTCCCAAGACTCCACCATTCTATTCATCATAGCAGTCTCTTTTCACTTTTTCATTTCATTCAAAATCTCTATTTTCCCAAGAAAGTAAACTAAAAAATAAAGGAAAACTACAGGAGAAACAGCAAAGAAGCACTCATTTGAATCGAGAAATGGGAATGGGAAGGGGAATGGGTGTTTGGATTTTGTTATTTTCAATTGTTTCCCTTATGAGCAAGTTGTCTCTTGCTCTTTCTCCTGATGGTATGCAGTTTTGTCTCTTTTTATTTATTTATTTATTTTTATACTAATTTTTTCAGATGGAAAATCTTGTTCTTGTTCTTGTTCTTTTTGTTTTCTTTTTATTTTTTATTTTTTAGGAGTGGCATTGTTGGAACTAAAGAGCAGTTTGAATGACAGTAAGAACTTGTTGAGTAACTGGATAGATTCTGATGCATCTCCATGTCACTGGACTGGTATTTCTTGCAGGCCTCAGGACCACAGGGTTATATCTATGTATGTCGTCTATTTTTTGTTTAAATTAAAATTTTATTTTAAAATCTGAATCTTGCTTATGATCGTGATTTGATGATGTTTTTAGAAACTTGCCTTACATGGAACTTGGAGGAAATGTATCCCCCAGCATTGGTAGACTAAATAGATTGCAAAGACTGTAAGTTAACCAACCCCCCATCCCCAAATTCATTGGAGTTGAGTTCTGGGCTAAATGTTTTTTTGACACCTTTTCTTTAAATAATTGTATTCAGGGCACTTCACCAGAACAGCCTCCATGGTTTTATTCCAAATGATATTGCCAAATGTTCTGAACTGAGAGCCCTGTAAGTGAAAATAGCTATTCCTTATTGACTTGTTTGGTAAGAAGAATTGGATAGTATAGCACAGAACTGAAAAAGAAAAATAAGCTAAAATCATATTTATAGATAGTGTATGGTCCTAACCAGCCTCGAGAGAAAAGATGCACTATTCATTTTGGGGATTCTGTATTTTCACTGTTCTATTTGTATTCCTTCATAAAATTGTAAAATGCAGGTACTTGAGGGCTAACTATTTTCAAGGAGGCATACCATCAGATATTGGAAACCTTTCTCAATTAACCATATTGTGAGATACTCAAGTAATTCTTGACTTTTTGAGAAAGCCATTCTTCATTTGATTTCTCTATCAATGAATATGGGATTGTTGTTACCTAGGGATTTGTCAAGCAATTCACTCAAGGGCGCTATACCTTCTTCTCTCGGTCGTCTAAAACATCTACGATATTTGTGAGTTTGATTCAAATTAACATCGTGTCCATTCTTTCATTATGTATAAAATCATTTCACGTGTATTCTTGCTCATGCACTTGATCTCATTTCTTCAGAAATTTGTCTACAAATTTCTTGTCGGGTGAAATTCCAGATTTCGGAACTCTAAGCACATTTGGCAGCAAGTCGTAAGTACTTAGAGCCTTTTGAGCCCCATTTTTTTTTGGGAAGGAATGCATTTTGGAATCGTATTTTGATAAAAAATATGTGGTTAAAAAACAAGAATTTTTTTTATATTTGCGTGTAATATTATTTTATTGAATAATGTGTAGTTGAAAATAAAAGAGAAAAATATATTTTGAAAATAATGAGGATCAAACAAGGACTTAATCTTGAGCCCCATCCTCCAAAGTTAGGAACATATAATTTTCCAAATTTCTGAGAAATATGAGTTGATAAACTTTGATTTTTGAAATATTAATAATAATTTCTTAATTCATATATTTCAAGAGATTGATTTACATTTAAGAGGGCAAGAACTAAGTAATAGATTAATGTTTAGATTTAACTAAAATAGACTGCAGCCTTTCGAGAAATCATTATTCAACCTGTACAATTGAAGTTGGCAATGACTTGAGTAATGATGAATGCCCTTTTTTTATCATCACTACAATTATGCATAGGTTTGGATGATTCACATACATGGTTTACTACAATAATGTATTTTGCCCTATAACTGTGTATGCTGGTATCGTACACTGAAAAGTTGTGCAAACTTTACATGAGAGAGATAATTTCACTAAAGTTGAATATGCATAACATTGGTATTTGAATCCCCTCTTCCAATTTAAAGAAGATGGTATAATTAAAACCCTTAAAGGGGCTTCTATCCCTGCACCAATGTATGAAATTTTAAACGCACTTTATTTACATCTATATTGCACGGAAATTTTAACTTGGGTAGCTTGTCCAACATGTATTTTGGATAACTACACTCCTTAAACACTCTACCTTGATCATTTTTCCTTTTAATTAGAAATATTATATGTTTTTAACTTAAAGTTATTAATAAATAACCAATTTGTACTCATATTTAAAAGATTTCAACAAGAAAATTAATGAAAAATATAAAACTAAATTTATACTATATAAATGAAGAATTTTAAAAAAATAATCAACATGTCGGCAATGAGCCGTGTTAGTACTTTTTTGAGGTGTATCCGACACTTGTCATGTTAGATACACGTGTACGTATCGGTGCATCATAGATTTACATCAATCTTCTCTTTTTCTAAACAGAGATGATATCAATAGATCTGTCCTCGTGTTTTTATACAAAGAGGTTTAACGTCTTCAAAAGCTATTCTGAAAAGGCTGCTATTATGCCTAGGTTTATTGGTAATTTAGATCTTTGTGGCCAACAAGTAAGCAAGCCCTGTCGAACTTCACTAGTATTCCCCTTGTGTTGCCTCATGTTAAAAGCGATCAAGCTGCAGGTATTTGTTCAGAGATTAAGCTCTTGTTTGATTCCCATTTTTTGTAAAATACATTTTTCTTTCTTCTTTTCACATATTCTTCAATGAAATAATATTACACACAAACCCAAAACTTTTCCTTACTTTTTAACCGCGCATTCTCCGTCAATCTCTTATTCCAAAATGCATTCTTAACCTTTTAATGGGGCTCAAACTTGCTTTAAAAATATTGAAAATTTAGCCCCTGTTTGATAACTATTATTTTAAAATTCTTTATTCTACATACTCATTTTCAATCATACATTTACACAATAAAATATTTTGACGTAAACCCAAAACTTTTCCCTACTTTTAAGCACACAATCTCCAAAAATTCACTATTCAAAACTTTATTTATGCCAAATAATGGCCATAAAACAGGGGCTTAGTAGGATTCGGTCCTTGCGTTGCTATCCAATCAATGACGTCCTTTCCATGTAATAAAAAATTTTAAACTCTTCTAAACTGCTGTGTTGCTACAGTGCCCTCTAAGAGGTCATCCCGCTATATCAAAGGAGCAGTAATTGGTGCAATGTCCACATTGGGTTTTGCATTTATTTTGCTCCTTGGTTTTCTGTGGATACGGTTGCTGACGAAGAAAGAAAGGGCTGCAAAAAGATACACAGAAGTAAAGAAACAAGTTCATCAACAACCAAGTAACCTTGATGTTTTGTCAAATCTTTGAACTTTCTTAATCATTTTTACTTTTAAGGTTCATATTTTTTTTTATAATTTTTCAGGTGCCAAGCTCATCACATTTCATGGCGATCTTCCATATCCTTCTTGTGAACTGGTAGAAAAGATTGAATCTCTTAACGAGGAGGATGTTGTTGGGGCTGGAGGATTTGGTACTGTATATAGAATGGTTATGAATGATTGTGGTACGTTTGCTGTTAAGAAGATTGACTGGACTCGTGAAGGTTGTGATGAAGCCTTTGAGAGAGAGTTGGAGATCTTGGGTAGCATCAAGCACATAAATCTTGTCAATCTTAGAGGATACTGCAAGCTTCCCACGGCCAAGCTTCTTATCTATGATTACTTAGCTATGGGCAGCTTGGATGATTTATTGCATGGTACATTTCTTCTCAGTCTACTACATCTTTTTTTTTTCTTTTTTGGCCAAGTACTAAGGTTGAATCTTTATTACCTGCTTCTAAATGCTTATTCTCTTATTATGAATTTAGTGTTTTGTTTCCTATTAGCTTACCAATTCAATAATCTGTTCATCAGACTGTGTAGATGACCGGACCTTGAATTGGAAAGCTCGTTTAAGAATAGCCTTTGGTTCTGCTAAGGGATTGGCATACCTACACCATGACTGCTGTCCAAAGATTGTTCATCGTGATATAAAATCTAGCAACATACTCCTTGATGAGAACCTTGAGCCTCACGTTTCAGACTTTGGCCTTGCCAAACTATTGGTTGATGAATCCGCTCATGTCACGACTGTAGTTGCAGGCACATTCGGCTATTTGGCTCCAGGTTTGTTCTTCAGCTTATTATGAATATTTTTAGTCTTGATCATTAATGAATTCCATCATAATTTGAATGTAGTACATTTAGTGCTCAAGAGGTTTGGATTAATGTCAATTGCTGCTATTATTATGGCTTTGAAAATCAACAATTCCGAGTCTTTAACCCCATACCATCAACATCAATTAATTGCAATTAAGACAAGTCTATTGGCATATAATAATAAGCTTCCTATTATTGCATATACGGATTGCAGTTTTAGAAATTCGGGAGATTGTTGTTACTCTTGTTGTAAAGATGCATACAAGCAACAAAACCCTGCTATTTCTTTCTCACCTGTGAAAATTTCCAAGAATCGTCATGCGAATAAAACTGACCAAGATTTTTGTTCTTTAAAATGACGCAGAATACTTGCAGACTGGAAGAGCAACTGAGAAGTCAGATGTATATAGCTTTGGGGTTCTACTGTTAGAACTCGTAACTGGAAAGAGACCGACTGATCCATCTTTTGTAAAACGAGGACTAAATGTCGTTGGTTGGGTATGCTCTTCTCAAAGCTGTATCACTTCCATTATATATCTAAGCTTCACATATTACATACTTTTTTCAACTGATAACATAATTTGCAGATGAATACTTTACTGAAGGAGAATTGGATGGAGGATGTCGTGGACAAAAAATGTCGGAATGCTGATGTGGAGACTGTAGAAGCAATTGTAAAAATAGCAGCAAGATGCTCAGATGCAAATCCGGACAATCGTCCTACAATGCAACAAGTACTTCAATTTTTGGAGCAAGAGGTCATGTCACCTTGCCCTAGTGACTTCTACGAGTCTCAGTCAGATAAATCTTGATATGTATCTTAATATCCGCCACCTTTTTGATACTGTCCCTATCCCTGGTTGTCCCATCCGTGGGATTGTATATAGTATTCTACTGTGCGAATGATGTATATATCCACCTTATTTATTTGAGGCATTTTCCTCTGGGAAGTTTACTATTGTCATGCCTGGGTTACGCTCAAACTCCGGTTGAGTTTCCGAATTTTCCAATTGGGAATTGAGTCAAGTGGCACGAATGGCGTTGCTGGTAAGCCTGGAACATGATTGAGGAAGTAAGACTACATCTTTTCTGTATGATTGCTGCCACAGATTTTAATTTCCTCACCTAGATCTTGGCAGCTTGCTCGTCAAAATTTTAAATTCTCCTTCATGTAGAATACCATCTCTTGCTGCAAAAGTCGAAAAGAAAAAATTAATAAGCATCAACCAAGATTCAGAATTATTATTATCATATTAGTACTACACAAGATGAAAGCTTTAGAATTGATAATGAGATAATGAAGGCAAGATGAATTTAAATTACAAGTAAACATAGGTAATGCATCCAGCAGCACCAGGGAACAAAGAGTACCAAAAATTCACGATGAAGCTCAACTCCATCAATGAACGGTAATGGCAAGCTTGCAGCTGCAAATCAATACATACGACTTTCAATCTCTATTTACGTTTGTAGAATGAGAGTTTCGTAAGTGATTACCAGGAGGATGTACTGCGTGAGTGAGGGCTAAGGCTGCAGCGAGGGTCGTGCTCTTAGCTAGCCAACCTGGACCAAAAATTGAGAATGCCAAAACGCCAATAGCTGCACAACCAATTTGTGCCACATGTACTTCTGCAAAGTTGAGGCAGTCATACATGAATCGAAAGTTCTTTCTTTGGAAACCACATAAACAGAAGAAAACGATAAATATGTAAAATGGAGATATAGAACCGGCTTCAAATTTAATGAGAACATAGTTTTTTGTTGTAAAATCAGACAGTTCTAATAATGGAGGTTGTAAGGGCCAAAAGAAGGATATACCTTTTTGCACTTATTGGAACCACAGATGTTATAAAATTCGTGGCTATCCACTTGGTTATAACCCTAAGCATTCTACTTATTCCAAATCAAGTATCAAATAAGTCTTTCACGAATTCTGATGTCAAGAGTGATCAACATGGTGTAGTTGAGGGTTTTTGTTGTGGTGTGATCCAAATTCCATTTGATTGGATATTTGGTTGATTGGATTCCATGTGATTTGGGATTTGGTTGATTGGAGGAAGTTTAAGGTACTTGGGTTTGTAGAGTCCTAAGTTGTGGAGATCAAATTTTAATAATAATTAGGAGTTTGACTTGAAAAGAGACTCTTAGATGACAAAAAAAAACATATTAACCTGAGACCTAACGCCTAGGTGCTACCATCGCGGCGCCAAGAATTGAAGCAAGAAGAAAACGAAGGCAAGGACTTGGCACGCGGCGCGCCTTGGTGCTGCACCTAGCGTAACCCGATGTTCACAGTTTTTTCGTTTTATCTGAATTTTGAGATTTCTTCTCCATCTTAGACTCTAATAAGAGGGTTTATATATATTTCCATATTGTATCTCCATATTGTAACATTCTCATTATATTCTCTACGAATTCAACAATATATTGAGAGATTGAAAGTTTAGATTTCAATTGAGATTATTGAAATCTTGATATTGTAAATATAAAACTATTGATTATAGTGGATTGTTTTTTTCTGCCTGCAGTTTTTCCCAATTTGGTTTCCACGTAAATTCTCTTGTTCTTATTTTCTTCTTCATTATTTCATTATTGCCATAATCTTGCGATTTGTTTCATAACAAGTGGTATCAAAGTGCGATGTTGATTGTTCCACATGGCGACAATGAAGTATGACATCCGTTGTTGGATAAAAATACGAGATTTACATTATGGTAAGTGAAGATGTGAGTGGTGTTGGCGCAGATGGATTTGGAGGAAGTTTTGTTTGGCCTTAATAGGATGCATGCTACCTGGATATAGGATGAAAAACAGCGTAGGGATCAGAAAGCCTAATCTCAAATTCATCTACATCTCTTGAATCAAATTCTTCAGGATGTTCTTATGAAGAAAAGTGTCACTGCGTTGTAGTTGAAATTGAAGCAACTTTGCATGACAAAGAGCTTGACCAACAAACTACACTTGAAACAACGTTTGTTTTCCCACCTGATGTCTGAAGGTGCATCATTGGATGATCACTTCACCGTGTTCAAAGAAAATCGTGGCTGTTTGGATGACGAGGAAGGCTTGGCGTTGATGTTGTTGTGTTCCCTACCACCATCATATGTGACTTTTATAAATACTATTCTCTATAGTCGGGATACTCTTACCGTGGAAGAGCTCTGAGGCTTTATTATCTAAGGAGAAGATGATGCATCTTGTTGGAGGATCTAGGAATCATGCTGAAGGTTTGATTGTGTGCAGGAGAAAATAAGATAGAAATCTTGGCAAAAATATGAGAGGCGGATCGAAATCTAGACATGCTGAGAAGACATGTCACTATTGTAAGAAGAAGGGGCATATTGTAGCTGATTGATATGCCTTGAAAAATAGAAATAAAGTTGCTGGTGCTACTGAGAAAGAGAAGCAACATGTTAATACAGCAGAAACTAATGTTGTAGAAGATAGCAAAGTGGTGGAGAGTTTCTTGTGATTTCTACGAAGATCTTAAACTTTGTGAGGAATGGGTTTTTTACACGGCTTGTACTTTTTGTACGTGTCCTAACGGGAACTGATTTTCTATATATGAAGGAGTTTCGAGAGGTGCTGTGATTATGGGAAACAACGATCCTTGTAAAATAGTCGGAGTTGGCACAGTCAGAATCAAAATGTTTAATGGGCCATCAGAACACTTACAAATGTAAGATATGTTCTAGAACTGAAGTGGAATCTCATATCTTTGAGTACACTTGACTCAGAGGGCTACATATACATTGGTGAAGGTGGAATTTGAAAGTGAGCTAGGGTGCTCGTGTTGTCACGAAGGGGTAAGGATTCTACACACCTGTACATCTTGCACGGTTCCACATTGATTGGAGATGCAGCAGTTTCTACTTCTTCTTTGACAGATGATGAAGTTACAAAACTTTGGTATATGCGATTCGGCATATAAGTGATAATGGGATGGCAGAGTTGAGTAGAAGGTGACTTCTTGTGGGCAAAAGACTAAAACAATAGAGTTTTGTGAACATTGTGTATTTTAGAAACAGAAGAGAGTCAGATTTGTTAAAGGAAAACACAACACATAGGGAACACTTGAATATATCCATTCAGATCTTTGGAGACCAGTCAGGGTACCATCTAAATGAGGCTATTATTACTTGTTGACAGTAATTGATGACTTCTCCAGGAAAGTATGGGTATTCTTCTTGAAGTAGAAGAGTATGTGTTTAGGAGCTTCAAAGAGTGGAAAACATTGGTGGAAAAGTAGGCCAGAAAGAAAGTAAAATATCTACGCACCGATAATAGGTTGGAGTTTTGTTCAGATGAATCCAATAGGTTCTACAGGCTAAAGGTATCTTGAGACATTAACAATGCCTAGAACTCCTCAATAGAATAGTGTGGCAGAGCGGATTAACAGAACCTTGATGGAAAATGTTCGTTATGTGCTTTCAAATTCTGGTTGCCTAATTCTTTTTGGGCTGAAGCTGCTACTACAATTTGCTTTTTGATTAATCATTCACTCTTAGTTGCCATTGATAAAAAAGACACTAGAAGAAGTATGGTCTAGTAAACCTTCTTACTATTTTGATTTGAATATTTTTAGGTGTCCGGCTTATGCTCATGTGTATAATGGGAAGTTGGAACTTAGGTCTAGAAAGTATGTTTTTCTTTGATATAAATTTGGTGTGAATGGGTATAAGTTATGGTGTCCTGAGACTAGAAAGGTGGTCATTAGTAGGAATATAGTATTTGATGAACTTGCTATGGCTCGTGGTTCACCTCTTGAGGATTCTGATAAAACTGAGGAACAAAATCATTCAACTCAAGTAGAGTTGGAAATTGGTTCAGAGAAACAATCAGAGGTTGCTGAATAGTCGACTACAAATCAGTCCAGGGGCGACAGACAGTAATATCTTGCCTACTTTGCCACACCACTAGCACCACAATATTCTATAGTTAAGGATAGAGTTTGTAGATAGATTAGACCTCCACAGAAGTATGTGAAAGCAGATTTGGTAGCTTATGCATTGAGTGTGGCTGAAGGCATTGATTCTATTGAGGAGCCTTGTACATATTCAGAGGCAGTCAGTTGTAGTGATTCTAGCAGATAGATGATTGTTATGCAGGAGGAGTGGATTCATTGAGCAAAAATAACACTTGAGATTTGGTAAAATTACTTAAAGGTAAAAAGGTGGTTCATTGTAAATGGGTGTTCAAAAGAAAGGAAGGCACATCAGGGATTGAAAATGCTAGATACAAGGCTAGATTGGTGGAAAAATACTACAATCAGATTTCGGGCGTTGATTTTATAGATGTGTTCTCACTAATTGTGAATCATAGTTCTATTCGAGCTTTACTTGGAGTGGTGGCTAAAAATGATTTGGGGCTTGAGCAAATGTATTTTAAGACAGGATTCTTACATAAAGAACTTGATGAGAGCATCTACATGCAATAACCAGAGGGGTTCATAGTTTTAGAGAAGGAAGATTGTGTGCTTGTTGAAGAAATCTTTGTATGGATTGAAGCAATCATAGAGGCAGTGGTATAAAAGGTTTGATTCATTCATGACTACTCATGATTTTGATAGATGTAATTATGATAGTTGTGTGTACTTCAAAAAGGAAAGTAGTAGATCAACTACATATTTATTGTTATATGTTGATGATATGCTCATAGCAGCCAAGGATAAATCAGAGGTCAGAATAATAAAGTTACAACTCAACAAGGAGTTTGACATGAAGGATTATGGAGATCTTGAGGGTTATGAAGGCTGGCATATCGTATTTAAGTCAGAAGGAGTACATTGAGAAGGTACTTGAAAGATTCAATATGGCAAAAATTAAGGTTGTCGTACTCCCTTGGCTGCCCGCTTCAAACTATCATCCAACTTGTGTCCATAGTTAGATGAAGACATACATTATATCTCTCGGGTTCCTTGCTCTAGTGCAGTTGGTTTGCTTATGTATACTATGGTTTGTACAATACCTGATTTGACATATGCAGTTAGTGCAGTTAGTAGATACATGGCTAATCTTGGCAAGAAACATTGGAAAACAGTGCAGTGGATCTTTAGATACTTGAGGGGCTCTTCAAATGCTTGTTCGCATTTTGGTAGAAATTCAGATGGAGTCATCTGTTATGTGAATTCAGATTATGCAGGAGATCTTGATAAGAGAAGATCACTTACACGGTATATGTTTACCTTTGGAGGCTATGTTTTCAGCTGGAAAGCTACTTTGTAAAATATAGTGGCTTTGTCTACAACATAAGACGAAAACATGGTCATTATTGATGCATGTAAGAAGGCTATGTAGCTGAGAGGATTAATTGGTGAAATCAGTGAAGACTTGCATATATCTATAGTATTCTGTGATAGTCAGAGTACAATTTTCTTGGTTAAGGATCAGATGTTTCACGAAAGTACTAAGTACATTGATGTGAGGTATCATTATGTACATGATGTGTTTGNGCTATGTTTTCAGCTGGAAAGCTACTTTGTAAAATATAGTGGCTTTGTCTACAACATAAGATGAAAAACATGGTCATTATTGATGCATGTAAGAAGGCTATGTAGCTGAGAGGATTAATTGGTGAAATCAGTGAAGACTTGCATATATCTATAGTATTCTGTGATAGTCAGAGTACAATTTTCTTGGTTAAGGATCAGATGTTTCACGAGAGGACTAAGTACATTGATGTGAGGTATCATTATGTACATGATGTGTTTGTTAGTGGTGATATAATAGTGAGCAAGGTTGATACCAAGAATAATCCTACTGATATGATGATAAACTACTTTCTATTGCCAAGTTTGAGCATTGTTTGAATTTAATGGGTGTTTGTCATTGATTTAGTACATTGGGGCTTGTTTGAAAGACGAGAAATGATGTTTGCTTGAACACGTGTTTTAATTTCTTGTGAAAGAATTTGACTCAAGGTGGAGATTTGTTGTGGTATGATCCAAATTCCATGTGATTTAGGATTTGATTGATTGGAGGAGGTTTAAGGTACTTGAGTTCGTAGAGTTCTAAGTTGTGGAGATCAAATTTCAATAATAATTAGGAGTTTGGCATGAAAACGGACTCTTAGATGGCAAAAAGCATGTTTTGAAATATTAACCAGAGAATTAGCGCCTAGGCACTACCATCGCAATGTCTAGGCACCAAGAATTGAAGTAGGAAGAAAACAGAGGCAGGGACCGACGCCCAAGAGCTAGGCACTGTGATGGTAATGTCTGCGCGCTAGGTGCTACCATGAACCCAATGTTCACGATTTTTCCGTTTTATCCAGATTTTGGGACTTCTTCTCCACTTGGACTCCAATAAGAGGGTTCATATATATATATTGAGAGATTGAAAGTTTAGATTTCAATTGAGATTATTGGAATCTTGATATTGTAAATACAAAACTATTTCCAACTTTTAAAAATAATAATTTTTTTTTTAAGGAAACCATTTTCTTTTAGGGAGTAGGTTTTTGTTTTTTTTTCAAAATAAGGTAAACATTTTTTAGGAGATATTTTCCATACCTACCAAACACAATGTAAATGGACTAGCCTAGGACTTGCTACCTTCCTCTGCCTTTGCACATAACTTTTTAATGGATGAACTATACAACACTTAGAACACACTTCAATCTCATGTCGCGAAGAGTCAGACATTACGGTTTTGAACCTTCTGTATGTGTAGACCCAGTTTTGGCCCCAAGTCCACCTAGGCAATGGCCTTGGGCCTCATGATACATGGGGCCACAAAATCTTGAAAGCCCTAAAAAATTATTTATTTGTGAAATTTTCTTACAAATATATATAGAGCAAATAATGCAGGTGTATCCCCACCCAATAATGTATTTTAATTAATGTTCTCATTGTTGCTTTTGAAATTTTTGTTTTTAAATATAGAATATTTTGGACAATAAAAAGTAGTCACCACTCCCATGCCTTAATGGTTTCATAAACTCCTCTATATTCTATTTCTTGAACATGAAAATTAATTCTTGGACAAATATAAATGATGTGTACCATAAGTATAAAGTTCCTCATCGCGAGAAATTATTTCATTCAATCATGTTTATTACTAATACACGTGCAAAATATTTATATGTAGGGCTGCAAAACATTCAGAGCTGACCTTGTGTACGTGTATAATGAAGAGCAGACGTCGTGGTGTCAAATCTTCTATACATATGTGTGTGTGTGTGTG
>CAIGRL010086499.1:0-18444 GCA_903798325.1 Fraxinus xanthoxyloides
AAAAATTCTTTATGTTTTGATTGGAAAATATTTTCAAATTTTTTTTTTTTGTTGCAATTGGAAGAAATTATATACAAAATGGTAAAAAATATTTTCACTTTTATTAACAATTTTCATGTAAAACAAAATAAAACAAATGATATTCGGTATGATTATTTTTTTTCAACTTTTTTTAATTTTTATTTTTTTACTTTTGACAATTGGAACAAATTCTAGATTCAATAGTAGAAACTATTATCACTTTAATGGACAATTTTCATAAAAAATGAAGTCAAACGGGCTCCAAACTTTTAACATTTTCCATGAAAAATTATACCAATCAAACACTCTTAATTACAATTCCCTGTAAAATATTTTCTAGGGAAATCTTTTCCCTATAAAATATTTTTTTTTTCCATCCATTTTCCACCCTTGCAATTAAACGGACCCTTATTTATTAAGAGACTATTGCAGAGGTGTTACAACATTCTTGTGGCTTTCTATGACATTGTCCATTAATAGATATTGTTGTCTTGTTGTTGATTCTATTCCACTAATATCACGACCCATGTCAAGAATTAGTTGATGTAGAATATTGTTCAAACTTCAACACTTCAAAAGTTTTTTATAATTGAAGAGAATGATATTATGAAATATATTTGCTATATAAAACTCATTTAAAAGAGTTTGGAACGAGCAATACTTTTCTACATTGCGCTTTCATTGGCGGAAGGTTGGGTCATGTATCCCCTTATAAGCTTGTGTTTTCTTCTTATTTTCAGTTTGAGCAAGTACTCCTCATGTATAATGGTTTGATTAATATATCTTATTTTATCAATCCATGTTGATCCCCTACTTATCAAGGGGATGTGTAATGTGGGTAAAAGTTGATAAAAGTTGGTGGATTTCATGAAATGTACGATAAAAAGTGAATAGAACTTCTCGGTTCAATAATATGCGTATCTAAAAATTAAATTTGATCATATTTTTAGAAAACAAAAGTTTTACCAAAAAAACACTAAATGAGGTAGTCACCAAGGCATTGAGCTATTATGAGCACACAGACCACCGAAGGCAGTTATCTAACAGTGGCTCCGGCCACATCAATCGGATTTTGCCTAGCTGCAATTTTTCAATCACCCGTATCTTTGCTTTGTCGACCTCAATACACTGTGAAGAGATCCGATGACCCAGCACTATCCCCTCTTTTACCATAAAGTGACAATTTTCCCAAATGAGCATCAGATTCTTCTCTTCACACCTTCATAATACGATCGATAAACGGTCCAAGTAGTCATCAAATGAATCTCCAAATATTGAAAAGTCATCCATGAATATCTCGATGTACTTTTCCACCATGTCAGAGAATGTGACCATCATGCATCGGTGAAAGGTCGCAGGTTCATTGCACAAACCAAAATGCATTTTTCTAAATTCAAAAGTACCATGGGACATGTAAACGTTGTTTTCTCCTGGTCTTCTGGAGCAATGACTATCTGATTGTACCCCTAAATATTTGTCTAGAAAGCAGTAATGAGAATGACTTGCTAACTTTTCCAACATTTGATCAATGAACGGCAATGGGAAGTGATCTTTTTTGGCGGCATTATTTAGCTTCATGTAATCTATCACACTCTCCATCCCGTTACTAACCATGTTGGTATCAACTTATTGTTCTCGTTCTTCTCTTCTGTAATTCCACCCTTCTTAGGCATTACATGTACTGGACTCACCTAAGAACTATCTGAATTGGGGTAGATAATTCCTTCATCAAGCAATTTCAACACTTTTTTTTCTCACTACTTCCTTCAAAGTTGGATTTTTTTGCGCCGACCTTCCATTGATGGCTTAGACTAGTCATCCATTAAGATTTTGTGCATATAAAGAGTGGGACTGATTCCTCAAATATCGGCTATGAACCATCCAATTGCAGTCTTGTGCTTCCGAAGTACCTCCAACAACTTATCTCCCTCATCCTCTATCACGTGATTTGCAATGATAACTGGAGGTGTTGTAGAGACCCCAAATATGCATAATAGAGATGGGCAGGTTGGGGTTTTAACTCAAGAGTTGGAGCCCTCTCCATTGAAGGTACGGGTAGTGTGGGATTGGAATCATGAGACTCATATTGTCAATCTCTCTTTCTAATTGGTTATTCAGCAAAATGTATAGTACATTTTGTTCTCTCAACATTTGTGGCGTCTGGTTGTGCATGTCTGCCTTACATAGAATTGATGGATGTGTTGCATCAAATGTATTGGCCACAAGCTCACCAAGAACATCCACTTGGCAACAAGTATCTGAAGTTAATGAATGTTTCATTGCCTTGAACACATTGAATATGACGTACTCATTGTCCACTCGAAGAATCATTTTTCCGTCATATACATCAATAAGTGGTCTCCCGATAGCCAAAAAAGGTCTTCCCAAGATTAGAGAAATATTTGAATCATATGAAATATCCCGGGAAGAGGAACTTATCAACATTGACTATCACATCTTCAATAATTCCCTTTGGTCTTTTGATAGACCTATCAGTCAATTGCAGTGAGACTGTTATAGGTTTAGCTTTTCTCAATCCAAGAGACCTATAAATAGAGAGTGGTATTAAGTTAACACTAGCACCTAAATCATATAAAGAATGCTCAAAAAAATAGAATCAATAGTGCATGGTATAGTAAAATTCTTTGGGTCCTTTAGTTTAGGATGTAGCTTTTTTAAGAGAATTGCACTACATTCTTCGTTCAGACAGATAGTCTCATGTTCTTCCAGCTTCCTCTTGTTGGACAGGATTTCTTTCAAAAATTTTGCTTAATTGGGCATTTGTGCTATTGCATTTGTAAAAAAGGTGTTTATGTGCAATTTCTTGAAAATATCCACAAATTTGGTAAATTACTTATCTAACTTTTTTTTTGCAACCGTTGAGGAAATGGAATTGGTAGCACATAAGTTTTGATGCGACTCGGTGCTCTTACTGTAAATTTTTCTTTTCTCTCTTCATCCTCTTTTTCAATAATGCAACTTTTTCCTATTTATGAGCCTCTTCAACTTCTATCTCTTTACCTTTTCTGTCGGGCATCTTCACATGTATCTCTGGTAATTGTATTACACTCCTAATATTAATAGCTTGCACTTCCTCCTTTGGATTTATCATTGTATTGCTGGCAATGTACCTTGTGGGCGTTTTGCAAGCTGTTAAGATATCTGACCAATCCGTCTCTCCAACTTCCTAATCGATGCCCACTGATTCTAAAAATTTGTATCAATTTGCTGAAACACCGTGTCTGTCTCTCTATATACTGATTGAACATCTCCCCTAAACTTGGTTGTTTATCATACTAAGCATTATTTGAACCATTTCCTTATTGATTATTTGATCATCTGAAGTTTAGGTGCTCTATCCATCATATGTTATATGTTTGTGAATATGTGTTAAAATTGTGTAAGCCATTCTCAATAAAGTTAACTTGTTCCCCGGAAAAGTTCATAGACATACAATTTTCTTTTAAATGGTTACCTTCACTATTTTCACATGATGAACCATCCATCACTGCATGTGCTCCCCTCATTTTTGATTTCACCAATAGCTCTACCTGCTTTGGTAAATCTGCTATCTGCACGTTGGTAGATGTTGTTCTATCTAATTCATACATCCTAGATGCTCTCGGTGGTATAATGTGTAGTGACAATTAACTCAAATAAATCAATGGTTTGTTGTACTGATTTTCCTATGATCGATCCACAAGCAGAGGAATCCCTTGAGATTTTGACATTGGTTAGAATCTGGTGTAGAAGTAATGCACTCGATTACCTATTGTAATTTCATAATTTGGACACTTTCGCATCATCTTTTTGAATCTGTTCCATGTATCGTGATAGCTCTCTCCATCTTTTTGTTAGAAAGTTTGAATTTCCAATCTGATTTTAACTACTTTCACAGGTGGGAAGAATTTGTTGCAGAATTTTCTGGTCGGTTCTTCCCATATAATAATGCTTCCATGAGGTTCGACGTCTAATCACTCCAATGCAACATCTCTCAGTGTATATGTAAATAATCGTAACTTGGTAGCGTCTTCATTAATCTACGGAGCATGGAAGTTCTAACAATTTTTTAGAAATCTGGAGATATGTGTGTTCGGATTTTCATGAGGTATCCCATAGAATTGGAGAGTGTTGCTCGTCAAATTGATCCACTCTGCCCTTATTTGAAAATTATTTACCCAGAAATTTGGATACACAATACTAAAGCGCACAATCGCGACTATGAGCGTCAAGAACATTTAAACCGCTAAGTCTCCTTCATTTATTTCCCCTCGCTCTTGCTGCTGATCCAATGGCGTCGGAATATAAATATTTTGATTGTTATCCATTTGATGTTGTTTCTTTTGTGTTCCTTGTGCTTTCGTCTGAAAGTACGTTCAATTTCCGAATCAAACGATTCAAGATCGTCGCCTTGGGTATGGAGCATAAAATGAACACCTTTTTTCTGTAATGTGATTATTTGCCTAAGCCATGATGGACAAAACATTGATCACGACGACTAAAAGGACATGTCCATATTGACATGGAGGACGAAACAAGATGGATCAACTTGGTTCGAGCATCGGATGAGCGAGTTGAAATGAAAACATATGCGACTGCATAAGATAACTAAGCATGCAGCCGTGTAACACCTTACCGAAACTCTGTTGAAGGCTAAAGACTGATTTATGCAACTGCATGCCATTAACCTATACAGCCACATAGTTCAAACTGGGACGCGTATTTTTCAAATTTCATCTAGAATTCTATTTTAGTTAAAACTTTTGTATAATATATTTTTTTATATCTTTTAAGGCTTAATTCTATTTTTAAGTAGGTTTTATGGATTCCATATAAATAGAATTATTATTTTAATTGTAGAACATACAAAAATTGAGAGATTGGTTGCAAGACATTATTGCTTTCTTCTTGTTCTTCATCTAATTAATTCTGAACTTATTAAGATTATGGCGTTCAAACAAATCGAGTGAGATCCTTGAGTCTTATAATCTCAGGGTCAACATATTGTCGACGATTGTGTTGGTTCCTTTGTTCAATATTTTTGAATCAATGTTTAACCTTGATTCTTGATTTTTTTAGGATTGAATCAATTTTGTGTGAGTTTCGCATCTACTATTGCTACGTGGGTTCGTATCATTAACTCAAGCACATAATACACAATATAACGTGATAAACTCCAAAGTAAAATATTCACGAGCCCCATTGTCTACAAGTATGCTTTATTGAGGGTGTGTTTGAGCCACATTATTTCTAAAGAATGTATTCTGAAATAGTAGATTGATGGAGAAAGTGTAGTTGAAAAAGAAGGAAAAGTTATTGATGTGATGAAAAATATTATTTTATTAAAGAATGTGTGGTTGAAAATAAGTAGAAGAATGATAATGAAAATTTTAATGTGTATCAAACAGGGGTTTATAATTATAATCAAAGCAACTCTGTTTCTAGACTTCCCACAAATCCACTAACTAGAAAATGTTCAATACATCGCCACATCTCCTTATTAGCGCCTCCAAATGTCAACTATAATTGTTTGCATGCTTCGACATCGATAATTATTGCGACTTACATAATGAAGTGAGATTGAAGAAATGTGTAGATAAAATACGATATCGTATGTGTTATCGATGGGGGTGGAGGAAGCGGGCAATTGAGCCCATTNTAGAAGAAGGATAATGAAAATTTTAATGTGTATCAAACAGGGGTTTATAATTATAATCAAAGCAACTCTGTTTCTAGACTTCCCACAAATCCACTAACTAGAAAATGTTCAATACATCGCCACATCTCCTTATTAGCGCCTCCAAATGTCAACTATAATTGTTTGCATGCTTCGACATCGATAATTATTGCGACTTACATAATGAAGTGAGATTGAAGAAATGTGTAGATAAAATACGATATCGTATGTGTTATCGATGGGGGTGGAGGAAGCGGGCAATTGAGCCCATTTAAATTTTCATATTGAAAAAAAAAAAAAATCCTACGTTTTAGCCCGTGCGAATTTTTTTTTTGGGCCCCCTTGCCTTCATAAAGTCCAGGATTGCCCAATTCCATTTAGGGTCCGTTTGATTACAAAGATGGAATTTGGGTGGAAAGAAAATGAATTCCAGAAAATTGAATTGTCTAGAATTTGTTTTACTGAAAATTTTAATTAATTGTGTTTGATTGATATAATTTTTCACCTGAAAATTGTTGAAAAATTGGTATCCGTTTGACTTTATTTTTCATAGAAATTGCCCATTAACTGATTTTTTTTCACCATTGAGTCTAGAATTTGTTCCAATTTTCAAAAAAAGAAAAGAAAATTTAAAAATTACAATTTTTTTTACTATACCAAATACCATTCGTTTGACTTTGTTTTGTATAGAAATTGTCAATAAAAGTGATAAATTTTTTTACAATTATATCTATAATTTTTTCCAATTAAAAAAAAAACTGGAAAACATTTTCCCACCACTTTGGTAGGAAAATGATTTCAAGGAAAAGCAAGAAAATGTGAGTGTGTGAGGAAAAGTGGGAAAATCATTAGCCTAGAAAAAAAACCTATCCATTTTCCATGGAATTCCCTCCCTATCAAACACACCCTTAAATTTTCATATTTAGCCATTGTTTGAATCCCATTTTTTCTATTAAAATATATTCTTGAATAGTGATTGATCTCATTTCAACAACACATTTTTCAATAAAATTTTATTTCACACAAAATAAAAACATTTTTTTATTTTTTAATCACACATTTTTCATCCTAATAATATAACAAACTATTTTTTTGAAAAAAAATGCGGCTCAAACAAATTTCTCGTCCTTGCTCGGCCATTGGTTAGGAATGATATTTACTAATACAAATCAGTGCAGCACATATGATAGTGCATTGAATGAGAGGCTAGAAAGGGACCATAATTAACCGTGAGCTCAAAAAGGGGAAATGAGAGATGGTGAAAAATGAGATTAGTTTCCTGCTCTTTGTCGCGAAAATATTGTTCGTGTAAAATATCGCAAGTGCACGATTCGCTAATAAGTAGTAAAATGAATTTTGAATCAAAGTGTCGTACCCATAGAAATTGCATTGGTTTAAATTCAGTTTAACTAAGCCTTAACCGAAACAATGAAAACTTGAGATTTTTCTATGTCTAAATTATAATCTATCTATGAAGTCAATACATAAATTAACTAGAATCAATGTAAAGATGTGATTAGTGCAACTTTCTATAAAAATTAAATGATGAAAAGTACACTAAGATCCCGAATTCTCTTATATCAATCCCCTTTAACCCTAACCTTACAATTTGGCAACACGATTCAATTATGAAGATCAGTATTCCTAATTTGTTTAAGAATTTATTTCGAGTGAAATTAAATATATTCTCACATGTGACCCAACTATATTTCTATGACAGGTGTGAATATACAAGAATGCATTAACGATTTATGAATATTTAAAGATCGGTATATTTTTATTCTTTATCAGACTCTGCGAAGATTAACACTATGTCTAACTTATTTTTCATCTTTTGAGGGTAAAACAAGCCACAATATTTATACAATCATTGTGCACATAATTGTAAAGAAGATAATTCCACGTAAACCGTTCAATAATTAAAAACGTGTTTGAATGTCAAAAAGAAAAATCAAGAATTAAATGTTCATGATAAAAGATTAATCATTACCCTAACACTAGATTTATTTAGCCTAACATATTATGAAGCAGTAAGCGAAATTTATAAAAGTTGGTATCACCCGAATATTCTTGAATTCAATTTGATGTTCTTGAAATTGAATCTTAATGTGTTCTTTGCCTTATTTTACTATTAATTCTCGACACCTTAATTATGTGTTGATAGTTGGTATTTATAGTGCTCTCCAAGAGATCCCAAAAGTTTATAGAATTCGTACAAATAATGGCCCAAAAGGAAGAATCTCGATTAGAATAGAATTCAAAATGAAACAATTTCTGACTGCATTTGACCTAGGCGGGCACCCCGTAGAAAGTCGAGCGGCTGCCCAAGCAACCATTTTTTCTCTGTTTTTGTTTTTCAACACCGGCCGGCTGCCCAGTTATAATCACTTTCAAATTTTGCAATTTAGTCCTCTTCTTCATTCTTTTCTAAATTTTGATCATCCACTTTAAATTACGACTATTTTGCTCCTTCAACTTCTTCTCATGTGCACGTTGGTCCCGAACCTTCCATCCAATCATCAATTCATCCCTATTTTATTTATTTTCTAATTGCATGTGAACGGGTCCAAAACTGAAAAAAAAAAAAAAGGAAATTAAACTAAATTAAGTAGAATTCGACACTTTGAAGACATAAGCACTTAATAATATGATCCAAATAAGTGCACAACTTATCGCTCTTCAAGCAATGCATTAAAAGCTGCATCTACTAGAATTTTCTCTTTATTCTTAAAGATAATTCAATTGATCAATATGTATTATATGTTCAAGTTTTCGAAACAAAGTTCTCTTTATTGGGATCCATTGAGAAGCAACACAACTAAAGAGAGAAAATATAGTGCGGGTTTCGGATAACATAAAATATTTAACTTATAAGTCGGTAAGTTTTGAAAGTATTAATGTTATAGACAAATATTCCTGAACTGTGATTTAGAATTTTACTCGAGATCAAATTGATATAGCCCCTATTTGATGGCCATTATTTTGGGAAAAAAAATGATGTTTTAAATAGCATTTGAAGAAAGTGTAGTTAAAAAGTAAGAAAATATTTTGAATTTACGTGTAAAATATTTTATCGTGAGAATGTACGGTTGAAAATGAGTATAAGAATTAAATAGTTTTGTTTTGAGTATAGTAAAACTGTTTCGAAGTCGAAACAGAAGTTTTAGAATTTTTATTTTTATTTATTTTTGCAATAAATTAGAAAATCTTGTCAAAACTAGCAAAGCTGGCTATATTTTTAAATTCCATTTAGACATTCTTTCTCTTCATTTTTTTTTTAACTGATTTCGAAAAATTCAGGCATTATCTTAAAACTAATAAAACTTGACACTAGCCTTCCTCGTAAAATAAAATGGCACTACAGCCATTTTACATTATTAAATAAAATTTTTAGCTGGAGGGCAAATTTATTTTGACTAAGAAATAAGCTGGTTAAAAAAAAAAAAAAAACAACCCTTTATAAAAGTACACAAATAGCACTTAAGCGGTAAGCCCCTATTTTGGCTCCATTCAAATTAGTTTTAGGAAAAAATGTATTTTGAAATAGTGATTTTTTGGTCAATGTATGATTAAAAAAAGAAAGAAAAGTTTTGAATTTACTTGTAATAATATTTTATTAAAGAATGTGTGATTGAAAGGGAGAAAAATGTATTAAAATTAAAATAGAATCTCAACATGGGCTTAATGTGATTTTGAGAGAAAATTTATTTTGAAATAGTGATTTTTTAGAAAATGCGTGGTTAAAAAATAAAGACAAGTTTTGGGTTTACATGTATATTATTTTGGGAAAATTTCTTATTTAAAAGATTATATGCCCCATTTAAAAATTAAGAAACAAGGTCTAAAAGTTCAAGAATCATATATTAATTAAATTTTATTTATCAAATAATTAATTAAAAACATATTTTATTAATTAAATATAAATTTTATTAATTAATATAGTAATGTCACAATTTTATACTATTTTGTTACAAATCATAGAATTAATTGGTCATAAATTATTTTTCGATCATGAATCAGAAATTTTAAAGGTTACAAGTTTTTTCAAAATCACAAATCAAAATTTTTATAGGTCAAGAACAAAAAAATAATTATATGTCACAATTTATTTATCTGTCACAAATCACAAATATCATATGTTACGACTCAAATTGTTAGGCCATGTATTATTTATTGATCACAAATATCTAATTTATTGGTCACAATCTCAAATAATTGATCACATATTAATTATTGATCACAAATTTAACCACTTTATTGGTTACAATCAATTAAATAATTGATCACAAACACCTCCACCCCACCCCACCCCATGTCATCCCACCCATAACCATCACACCACCGCCACTATCACGACCACCATCACCATCACCATTGTCGACCACCACCACCACCACCACCACCTCCAACAAAAACCACCCCAAACCTCCCAACACCAACAAAATACGGAAATCATCCACTACCACCACCAATCCAACATCCAAAACCAACATCCCATCGTCATTGTCAGATCCACCACCACTTGCACTAACCACCTATAGCACCACCATCACCACCAGCAACCAGCAAAAGGGTCTCCCCACTACCAGGTCCCTAGCTTCACTTTGTCAACGCCACCTCCAACTGCTATGAATTATTGAACTGCACTATAGAGCCCCTACCAAATCGTAGCAGTGGTAGGAACGATGCAGCGCGGTTCTCACATCTTAACGTTGTGCTAACATCAAGTGAGGGTTGTGCAGTGGCACTCGGAGGTGGTCTCTGGTGGCAGGTTCTCCCCAACGACGACGACGGTCTAAAGGAGAGGATAGAGAGAAACGGGAGGTGAATAGAAAATGAAGAGGAGCGAAGGGAGAAAGTTATTTAGGTTTGAATGAGGTGTATATGGTAGGATGTGCGTGTATAAATTAATTTATAATATTATTATTAATATTAAAATATTGATTTATAATATTTGAATTAATATCTTATTTTTGAATAAATAAACTTTAGATCTAATTTTTTAAATTGGATCTTAAAATTCTAGTTGGGTGTAATTTTCACTTTTATTTTATGAAACAATGTGTGGTTGAAAATGAGTATTAAAAAAATGTACTCTGAAAATAATGGAATTCAAACATGAGCTAAATAAAGCCAAAAAAATGAATATGAGACTTTGGTCTACTTTCAAGCTAGCCTTGAACCTCCTGACTAGAGATGTCAATTGTTTGGATTTGATACGAATATAATGAAATTAATGGGAGATGGATATAAGGTCTCAACCCGATAACTCGATCAAGATTCAAATTCGATAATTTGTTAACTAAATGGATCAAATGTTGATATAGGTCAATTCGATCCGATAACAACTCGGTCCGATTTTTTATAAATGGTTGAGTTGGTAAAATATTTTTATTGGATGTTATTTGTTACTAAAATAAATAAATGAGAAAATAAAAAATTTTAGAACAAAAAAATATCAAATTCAAAACATACGAAAAAATAACAAAGTCAATCCACGTGTACACGACATTCTAAGAAGCGTAATATCTGATGAGAAATGATGGTTTTAGGCTAGGGGAGACTAGAGGTGTAAAAAGACGAAAAATGTGTATTTTCTTATTTTTAATTTTTAATCAATTTAAAAATTAATAATACATATAAATAATAATATCAAACGCAGCTTAAGAGTTTAACAAAATAAATATATTTGATAAACAAGATGCAGTATAATAGTATTAATTAAAATATTTAGAGTTTTAAATTTTTATTAATTAGTAAAAGAAAGGAAAAAATGATTAATTTAATAAATTATAAATAACTACTTATATAATAGTATAATACACTACATTCAAACTTAATGTACAATATACTACAGTCAAACCAAATGTACAATACACTGCAATCAAATCAAATGTATAATATATTACATCCAAACCAAATTGATTATTATCCTATATCGAAAGTTTATAACAAGATGGCTAGAGATGTCATCTATAAAAGAAATGAGTCAATAAGTGGCTAAGTAATTTTTTGTGCATTTCAATCCAATTGGCTAAAAGTTAAAAAAAATTGAAAAAAATTATAATTATAAAACCATGTTTAAGAATTGAAAAAACTGGAAAAAAGAATTAATAAAAAGTTAATTTCAATATTGATTTTATTTTCCTGATTTCTTTAATTTCGGATCAGATATCCGATAACATAGCAAATTTATATGAATTTAACAATCCAATATCCGTTGGATTATCGGATCGGATCGGATATGAGCAAATTTGGTCCATATGATCTATTTATAGCCTTACTCGTGACCCATTTTTAAGTGTCATTCCACGTTTTGTGTGTATTATAAAAATAGGTGAGTTTTGATTTGGTTTAGATAAAAATTATATTTTTAATAAATCTTGATAAAAATTAATGTAATGTATAGTTGAAAAATTGTAGATCCCATTAAATATATACTAAATTAATTGTTAATTTTAAATTAAATTAAAACCTCTTCTTTAGTGGAACCATGTTGACCTATAGTTGATTTCATCCTTAATATTTTGATCATAACAAATAAGATAATTTTATTTCTAACAACTAAATCTAAGTCTTCATAGCTATTGTTGCAAAGTTGATTGATTCGTGACAAAAACGTCACTATCAAAAGATTTGTATCGAACGATCAATAAAATCGAGATGGAAGCTATGCATTCACGACAAATCACTCGATATAAAGAACTTCAATCGAAGATACTTGATTGAGATGTTTGTACTTATATGTAAAANCCATGTTGACCTATAGTTGATTTCATCCTTAATATTTTGATCATAACAAATAAGATTAATATTATTTCTAGCAATTGATTTTGAGTGATGATATTTCAGTATTAAAATCAATCAAGTATTGCCAAAATCAATATATAAATCGGACTCGAAATGAAGATGAAAGTGGAAGTTAAGCACTCAAGTCAAGTCATTCTAGACGAGAGCTTAAAAGACAAACGTCAAGAAAAAGTAAGATCAAGAATATGAGAGATAATTTCAAAGAAAGATCAAGACAAGAAGTCTAAGAGACAAACTTTGAAACAAGATAAAAAACTAGACTTCCCTATAATATAAAAGAACCGAGAGATTTGCCGCTATGTGTCGCTTTTTCCGTCGTCGTAATTCCCTTTTTTCCCACTTTCTTCTTCATTTCACACGCAACCAACCACCAACTTTCTGTCCTTTTTTTACCTCCACTTTTTCCTCTCCTGATTTTCACGCCGCCTCTCCTGTAATAAAACTCTTTGGTGTGGTGTCTGGTTGGATTGAGATTTGGTGAGTTCTCGCATAATTTCTATTTTGTTGAAGGAATTCTTTTTGGCGGTGTTGGTTGCGTCGATTGAAAGTGTAATGTGCATTTTATCGATTTATTCTATGTTGTTTCTTGCCTCAAGTAATATGCATTATTATCATTATATTATTTAAATTTACTCTAAGAAATTCTTGTCTCTTGATTCCTATTTTAGAATTTTTTTTTTTTGTTTGTTAGATAACAATGAAGGTGGAGTCTCTGCGCAATAGAGACGGGCACGGCCATGTCTCCGTCTCGCACGGAGACACCATCCATGTCTCCATTAGCAACGGAAACACCACATGTCTTCGTGTGCAACGGAGGCATGGTCCGTGTCCCTGTTGCACACAGAGACGCGGATGGTGTCTCCATGTCCCTTTTATCTTTGAGTTTGGAATTTCAAGAAAACTGGGAAATTTAATTAATTGAAAAATTGAAGATCTGGCGAGAAATGACAAGAAAATTATTTGGGATTTTTTATTGCTGGAATGGGGTTTTGATGTTTTATAAACGTGATTGCTTATTTTTAGGTTTTGATGACTGCCATTGCCGCAATTGCGATAATTGAGGGGGGAGTTAATGCAATGCAAACAATCAAGTACTAAGCCAATATTAGAAGAATTTATACCATTGAAGAAAAGTAGTGATGCTTTAGACGAAAAAGTAGAGGCCAGTAGAGATAAAATGAATTGGACCAGCTCTGTGCAGCTATGAAACTCTGATAATCAAAATCCTCATTCGGATATTAAATTCAGAAATAACAAGAAAGCCTTGGAACGAAAGAGTATGAAACAAAATCATCGTTTCATGTATATCTGTTATAATCTCTTTTCTTGGGTATATGTTGTAATGAATTTGTTCTTGCTTATGTTTTTTAGTTAATAGAAAGCTGAAGAATCAGTGAGTGAATTTGATAGATGATTTGTTTTAGTCTAGCAATAACAAAACAATAGTGGGAAGGGCTTTTATGCCTTTCAAGGAATATGAGATTAGTTTAGATTATGGAGTAGTTGATTGTATTTGTGAAGTGCAAAAATTGTGCCTTGATTTAGAACTTAATCTCTTCAAATCCTAGGAAAAATAGGTTGCATTTAATGTGTTTGATAAAATAACCAAGTGAAAAATTAGTATATAATTAGGCATAAACTAGCACATTGGGTTGATTGAATTAAAAATCTTGTGCTACATACCTTTTAAAAAAAAAAAAAATTCTTCGTCGGAGGCATGTGTTTCCATCCAGGATGGACACACCGGCCATGTCTCCAACCTGGATGGAGACACAGCCATGTCACCATCGAGCATGGAGATACCATGCGCCCACGGCGTGTGCAATGAAATTTTTTTTTAAAGTATTGACATTTTAAAACTATCGACTCAAACAAATTATATGATATTTGATTTAAAACAAAAAAATTCAACATTTTCACCACTTTTTTAACAAAAAGCTCAAGTTGTAAATTTAATATATTACTTTTTTTTACTTTTTGTTTCAATCATTTATTCGTTATAAAAAAAACACACGCTTTTTTGTTGATATAAATTTCTTGAAAATTCATATATTCTTATTTTTAAAAACCAACCAATTAACGTACAACGCACGTTGATTCCCACTAGTTTTAATATAAAGGTACTAATATTTTGATATTTAGTAATGAATGATAAAAGCTCAAAATCGTTTGTACGAAAATATTATTTCATAAAAATACTTGCATAAAAAAAATTATTTTTCAATTTCAATTTGATATTACGTACTCATTCACAAGCCCACATTTTGCAAAAAAAAAATGTCAAAGTCAACCAGACATCTGGTTCGCCAACGATCATTTTTTAACCGTTCTGATTTCTGATACACAACGGATAGCTTAGTCGCCCAGTTCAGTGGTGGAAGTCCGGTTGGTCAGAATTTTGGGCATTTTAACTGTTATAAATACCATTTCACTTTGCATTCATTAAACAATTAGAAAAGAACTTTCTTATGAAATATATTTGTAAAATATCTTTTTTGAACTTAAATTTTTACATTCCTTTCATTTATTTCTGTATAACAAAAACTTTGATTGTTGAATCAAACTTTTTAAATCATTTCTCTCATCAAAGTTTTTCATTTCCTTTTGTATTTAACTTATTTATAACAATTGTAAAAGAGAGATATATCTCTGAAGAAGATCTTTGCATTTATATTGCATAAATTTTCTACTTCTTCATATTGAAAACTTTGATTGATTGAATCAAACTTGTAAAATCATCATATTCATCAAAGTTTCTCATTTATCTCCTAATACTTAATTTATTCCAATTATTCATTAAAAGATAGATATATTTTGAGAAGATTTTTTGAACTTATATTGCATTTATTTCTTCTTCATCTTCTCATTGAAACACTTTGAGTGATTGAATCTACATTTTGTTTATCATATTTATCAAAAAAATTCATCTAACACTTGATCTATTGTTGCGCTTTTTATATCACAAGTGTACGATATAGTAACAAGCAGTATAATGGAGTTCGGATATCGTTCCCACAAAAACTATACTTTAGGACTAGTCTAATTTTTCTGACTCTTATTTGACAAACGCAAGTAAATAATTATGATTATTGTAATTATTTTTTTCTAGCTACTTTTAATTAATTGAAAATATAAATAGACTGCAAACAATGGATGATTGAAAATTCAAATATGTGATGAACATTAGGGCATAACAATTTCATCTATTGATTACCTTAATTCTTAATTCAAAATTCATAACCTAATGTAGTGTTCGATCTAATTCTTCTCTTATATTTAATTTATCCTTCTCGAGTTCTTATTGAGCCTACTAATTAAATTCTATATCTTTATGTGAATCAATTTTAGTTAAACGAAACACTAGTGCTAAGAATTCATATTATGACCGCAATGATTAGTAAATGTATCTTTACACATTATATTAATTTACCGAATTTTTTTATATGGTCTAAACCGTCACCTCTCGATTTCTAAGAGACTCGCATAATCATCAAATTATTGATCAGGTAATTTAATGCATTAAACTTATAATAAAACCAACACATAAATAAATAAATCACATAAATTTTGAATAGAAAAATAAAGGATCACAAGTCGACTACATTATTTTCCCTAATATAAAAATTACTCATTCATACTGTAAAAATAAAAACGCGTAAAAGTATAACAACAGTACAAAAAATTGACGAAACGTGAAATTTCTGGAGTCTGCAGTCTCCTTTCCCTTCTCTTTTTTTTTCTTCTTTTCTCTCTCTTTTCTTTCTTTTCCATATGTGTGTGTATGTATATATATACATATACATATACATATATCTATATAGGTTTAATTTGAGCTTCCAATTAAAATTTTCAATACAAGTCTATTGAGGCCCATTAAACTCCAACCCATTTAGTGTACTATTTCTTTCCAAGATTTCATCTTTGGATTTTTGCCATTTTTAGCCACTTTTGTATTCTTTTCTCAAATTCTTCATTGAATACAAAGTTTTACATACAAAACGCAATATAACCTAAATTAGGTGGAATTTTATTGAAAATATAATAAAATATCATGATTTAAAGTATCGAATAAGTGTAGAAACTACATTTATCAACTATCATTTATTACTATTCATTGAAGTGTTAGCCTCTCTTAGTACTTAACTTGTTTACATTATTATCAAGAGAGGAATTTCGTTGTAAAATTACTTTGATAAAGTGTGGGTCGTGTCAAAGTCCTTTAAAGATCAACATTGTATAAGGATCGGTGCTCCTTATTGTAATTCACCGTGTGAATTGTATTGAGGTCCATGAAAGCTCAATAGTGGGTCGTGTTGAGGTCCCGTAAAGCTCAACATTGTATAAGGATCGGTGCTCCTTGTAAATCACTGGAAGCGTTGTAAAGGGTTGGATTGTGCCATAATTCAATCAACATAGTGAAAATGCCTTGCTCGTGCCGAAGAGTTTAGTAACGGAGGACGTAGATCATTCCTTTCAATCGAACATCCACAATTATATCGTTTGCATCATCTCTCCATTTTACTTATCGCTTCTATATTTGTATTTATTATTTGAATTAATATATTTAGTCTTTATTTGCTTGAATTAAGATTCTTTGAAAAAGTTTTAAAAACAAATTTACCCCCCTCTTGGATAGTTATTCTTAGGTTATCAATTGATATCAGAGCAACGTGCTTATTTCGAAATTAACATTCTACAATCTTGAGCAATGACTAACCACATTTTTCCAAATCTTGAGGGGCATTCTACAAATCGTCATTCTTTCTTTGATGATACTCATACAATTATTTAAAAGCTAGAATGACGATATCTATTCAATCAATAGATTATAATATTTGGGAAGTTATTGAATTTTGTCCCTATGTGCCTAAAAAATTTATTAAAGAGGATGGTAAATCGGATCAAATTATTTATAAACTTAGAGAGAAATATAATGAAGTAGATAAACAAAAAATATCTTTAAATGCTAGAGCCAAAAATATACTTTATTGTGTTTTAGATAGAAATGAATTTAATCGTATTAGTACATTAGATTCCACTTATGTTATTTGACATGCATTAGAAATTACTCATATTTGAACTAACAAAGTGAAGGAAAATAAGGTAAATCTCTTAGTTAAAGATTTTGAAAATTTCTTTATGAAAGAAAATCAATTGATTGTTGACATGATCACTCATGTTACCTATATTGTTAATGGCCTCAAATGCATTGAGCGAAAATTACTAACGGTAAATTTATGAGTAAAGTACTTAGGTCTCTCTTAGAAAATTGGAGCTCGTTGAGAATGTTGATAGAAAACACCAAAGATATCAACACATATCCATTGAAAGAACTATGTGGAATATTAATGACATACGAGCTAAATTGCACCGAGACAAAAGGAAATACAATGAAAAGCAAAGAAGAGGAAAGACGTCATATTACTTTAAAATATGTAGTTGATGAAGACACTTCAAGTAAAAATATGAATGATGAATTTGATGATCTAGTTCTTGTTAAGAAATGGAAAAATTTTCGTAACAATCGTCAATTCCAAAAAGAAAAAGAAAATGACGAAGAGAAGAATAGATTTATAGAAAAGAAAGAATTTCAATCAAAATCGGATGAGAGTGATGATGACGACCAGGAAGAAAATGGAAGTCAAGAGGAAATTGCCAACTTGTGCTTCATTGCTATTGATGATGAGGTAAACTTGAATGAAAATTGTTCATAAGATAAATTATCTACCTCTTATGATGAAATTCTTGAAAATTTTGAAAAACTTGCTTTAAATCATTCGATCCTTAAAAAGAAGAATTCTTTCATTGAAAAATAAGGTAAAAAAACTTTTGGAAATTCAAAATGTTTGTGATAAAGGAAAAGTTGATTACAATTCTTTGATTAAGGAAAATTCCTCTTTACAAGATTTTTTGTTTTTTTAGATTTGACTCAAATT
>CAIGRL010086502.1:0-13997 GCA_903798325.1 Fraxinus xanthoxyloides
AAGCAAATAAGCAACAAGAAACTACGCAAATTTCAGGAGAATTGAATAGCAACACTGTTTCAGGCAAAAAAAAAAAACACAGAAAAGAAACACCAATACAAATTTAAATGAACCCCGATCACGATGAAGTACAATCAAAACATAAATTGAAGTCTTTGGTTCTATCTCAAAAGGTCAATTAATTATTGTTTCCATATTAAGTCATATAATATTTTACCCCTAACATGCCTACGGAAGACACAGTCTCATCCAAGAACACCAATCTTGAAATTGGACTACTCCTTTGAATTAGACAAATTGAGTTCTTTGTTTGAGCTTTTTGGAGTCTTTGGATTCTTCTCAAAAGCTCAAACTTTGCATAACTCAAGTTTGATTGTTGTTTTCATATTTAAGCCACATAGAATTTTACGTAGACAATAATTAAAAGGATAATCGGCTTACAAGGGAAGGCTAAAACAAAATATACGAAAGACAAACCTGGCTGAGAGCACAATGGAAAACAAGGGTATCTCTTCCTTTGACAGCTTCAATAAGACTGGGTATTTTGTCGAGAAACGTATCACTAGCAAAATGGAGTGAGCCTGCTATGTGCCCATCGTAATTCCTCTCGTCGTCCCTATAAAAACTCAAATCCCATGAATCCGATCACACCAAACTAAACGTATCGCTAGTATGTTTCAGAGAATTATAATTAAAAAAACTAGGGTTACCTGACATCGACGACGGCAATGTTGGGACGCGGTTTGACGGAGAGAAGTTGAGAGCCGGTGATGTATGCAATGTTCCGAGCCATCTCTTCTTCTCCTCTCCTCACTGAATTTTTCTCTTGCCTCCTGCAATTGGATTACAATAACACGCTTTTAGGATAGAATCTTTTTATGGTCCCAACTTTGGAAATGTATGAAAGAATCTATGGGAATGCTAATGAACAAATAATAACAAGAATCATGGTGCATCTACGATTAGGAGTGACAACGTGACCGATTTGAGACGAGTCGTCCATTTTCATCCCCGTTCAATCGATTATTATTTTTACTTTATTTCATCTTTATACTTGGTTAAAGCAGAATGTGTCCTTTGACCTATTTATCGCCCTATTTAGTTTTTCTTTTTATTTTTTTATTTTATGTTTTTAGTTAGTAAATATTATTGACTTTTTACTAATTTGTTAAAAACAACTTATATTCTCTTTAAAAATAATGATAAATTTATTATTTTTGTTCGATAAAAAACCTAAATTGGAAATTAACTTTAAACAGGGTGGAGGCACGTATAGCAGAGTGGGAACTATATTTCTCGTATCCGCCCCGTACCCACTTCGGCGTAATGACCCACGATCTGTCCCCTTTTACCCGGTTAGGCGGGTATTTCCCGCTCCATTCGGGGCGGGGCCCCACGGATTTTTATACTATCTCTATCTACAATTTAATTTGATAATATTACTTGACAATTCGTTTGACAATCATCAAATTGTTAAATACGATTTTACAAATAGCATAATTGTAATAACAATTCCATTGACTCTAATCTTTCTTACCGAACAAGCAATGATTTTTTTCACTTGTAACATCTCTTTATTTTGTGTAAAAGGTTGTTTTTTAGTCACCTTAGTCCCAATTTGACATCATATACTTTATTTTAATTTACTTTTTATATTCATTTTTAATTATAAATTCATATAATAAAATATTTTACACGTAAATTCAAAAAAAAATTCTTACTTTTTAATTATATATTTTCCAAAAAAATATTATTCAAAACAATGTTTTTAATTTAAGATAAATCTTTTATACTTCTAACTCAAATTTTAACAGGAGTTTTGGCATTATCTTTCATGTCTAAATTAATAGTCTATAGAGTACCTCTAGTGCTAATGTGAATAGCATTAAAAATTTATACATAATTTAAAATTACAATGTTTACAAAATTTCGTCTCTAATACAACATGTTCAAGACTAGCCCTTGTTTGATATAAATTAAAATTAACTTTTTTATAAAATCAAAGTCAATAATTAATTTTAATCACATATTTCATGAGATCTACGATTTTTCAATCACATATTTTTTTAACTTTTATCAAAATTTGCTAAAAATTTTATTTTAATTTCCACCAAACAGGGGTTATATATGTTTAGCTTATGATAAAAAAAGACCAGAGAAATCTTTTAATGAAATAGAAATATGAAGTATCTTATTGAGATTTGCATAAAATAATTACACCAGGGACTGAATTTATAGACTGAAAGTTAACAATCTTCCCTAAAAATACTCAGATATGATCTGTTAAACAAACCTATTATTACTCTTTTATTGACAACTATTAACTCTAAAAAATAAAGATTGATTTATTCAAAACAATTAACACTAATGTAAATTAGCATGCAAGATGCACTAATTTGTAACACTCCCCTTTAGTGCATGCTTACGATCAATAACTCCATGAGCAACTCTGAAATCCTCAAACTTGGACTTTGCTAAAGCCTTGGTAAATATATTTGCACCTTGGCCGTAACTACAATCTACTTTCTTGACTCGACAGCTTCTTGCATACAAAGTGGTGACGAACTTCGATATGGTTTGTTCTTTCATGGAAAACTGGATTAGAAGCAAGTTTAATAGCACTTTCATTGTCACATTGATTTTGCATAGCATACAAAATATATCTTCCACTAAACGCTTCAACCAAATACTCTCTTGCATAGCCATAGTTGCTGATGCATATTCTACTTCGGTGCTTGACAAAGCAACAGTAGGCTGCTTCTTGCTGCACCATGAAACCATTGTTGAACCACTATTAAAACAGTATCGTGTAGTTGATCGACGATCATTCACATCGCCTGCCAATCTGCATCACAAAAGCCACCCAACAAAAATTCTTTGTTTTTCTTGTATGAAAGACCACAATCAAGAGATCCTTTTACAAAACGTAAAAACTTTTGGCAGTAACTAAATGAAGAACTCTTAGACTCTTCATGAATTGAAAAATAACACCAACAGAGTATGCAATGTCCGGTCTAGTGATAGTTAAATAAATTAAACTTCCAAAAAGCTGTACCCTTGGGATCCTTCAACAATTTTTCTTCCTCTTTCTTCAACTTGAGATATGGCTCCATGGGAGTGACCATTGTCTTTGACTCCCCCATACTAAAAAACTTCAGAATTCTCCTGGCATATCCCTTTTAAGAGATAAAATATCGATGACCTGAATCTTCAATTTCCAGACCAAGAAAATATTCAACCTCGCCCAAGTTCTTCATTTCGAAATGAATTGACAATTCATTCCTTAGGCAGGAACTTTCAGCTTCATTGTTACTAGTAAGTATCATGCCATCAACATACAATAATATCAACAAATGCATTTTCGGTTCCACTTTCACAAACAAACTAGAATCTGAATTTGAAACTTTGAATCCACAAAAGATAAGATATTGAGATATCTTGCCATACCAAGCATTTGGTGCTTGTTTCAATGCATATAGTGCCTTCTTCAATCGACAAACATGGTGCAGAAATTGTTTGGAGATGAACCCTGGGGGTTGTTCCATGAAAATATCACGATTTAATTCTCTATAAAGAAATGCTTTCTTCACATCAATTTTCCACAACTTCCAACTTCTAAAGGCAGCAAGTGAAAAAAACCAATCTGACATTCACAATTTTTCATATTGGATTGAAGGTTTCTTCATAATCTAACCCATGGCTTTGAGAGAAACTACGAGCAACAAGACGAGCCTATCCATTGACCCATCTATTTTCTTCTTCAATCTGTAAGCTCATTTTCAAGTGATTGGCTCACAATTTTCTGGTTTTGACACAAGCTCCCATGTCTCATTTTTACAAAGCTTCTATTTCTTCTTGCATTGCTGTTTTTGTAGGGAATCAACCCGAAATTCCCAACCTGTGAGAAACAAAAATAGAGAAAATATACGCCAAAGAAAAATAATCACATGCCGAGAAGTGTGCAGCTCTGAAGAATTATCACTATTAGATAGTTGCACATTGGTAGGAGGCAGCTCCAGACTATTTTTTTAATCATCAGAAATAACATCTTGACAGTGAGATTATGACTAGCTAGTAATGTTGAAACCTCATCAAACACCACATGCCGAGAAATAACAAACTTCTTTGTGTCTGGATCCATACATCTCCATCTTTTCCTATGTGAATCATAGCCAACAAATACACATTTCTTTGCGTCGGGTCAAGTTAGTTAGATTATTTTTAGGAATACGAGCATAGCAAATCAACCCAAACACCCGAAAGTAATTTACATTTGGCTTTACATCATATAAGATTTCAAAAGGAGATTTTTCTTTACCTGGCCATGGAGGTAAGCGATTGATCACATGGCATGCACATTGAAGATTTTTATCATGCAGCCATGATAAGCTTGTTGAAGCAAGATGTCCCAATTTTCTTTCTGCAATCCCATTTTGTTGAGGGGTACTAGGACATGTCATTTGTCGTTGAATTCCATTATTATCACAATATTGAAAGAAGTCACTTGACATGTATTCACCACCATAGTCACTCCTCAAACATTTTATTTTTCTAGCAAACTGTGTCTCTATAGATTTCTGAAACTCAACACACTTTGTTAGTGTCCAATTTTCCCGCATCTATAGAAGTTGATCGAGTTATTCCTTTGTGGACTATCATCATCCTTCTGTTTAGACTTTCCTTTTGATAAAAGAGGAGCATCTGACTCAAAAATTAATTTGCTGGCCATTTGCTTAGCCAAAACTCTTGATTGGAGAGCAAATTCTCCGATTCCTCAACCGATGCTTGATCTGCCCATCCTTGGATAGAGGAAACAAAAGGAGTATATTCATTCTCCAAAAATTGCAACCTTCCTGTATTCTTGTTTGGAAAACAACCTCTCAAAAGTCTCCCAAACTTATTTTGGAAAATTAACATTACGAACATGGCCAATGAGCTCTTTGCCGATTGATGTCCTCGAGGCAAAGAGAGTCTCGCCACACCTAATCTTTTACTTTCGTCGTAGTTCAGCATTCTCAAGAGTATCATCTAGAATTGTCGAATCAGCACCAGCAACCAGTTCCCACAGATTTTGGCCTTGAAGGTAAGCTTCCATACACATTCTCCATTACTTGTAATTTGTGTCTACAAGTTTCTCAAAACCAGTTTGTGTATTAGAGCCATTTCCTCTACTAATTAATTCCATGTTGCAAATTAAGGAATTTTCTCGTAGCAAATTTCCACCTCTCTCCAACAAGACAACAACTTGATAGACACGAAGAGTGAATAAAATAAGGACCTTAAGCCAATGGCTCCGATACCATATGATAAACTGCATAAAATAATTACACCGTGAACTGAATTTATGGACTGAAAGTTAACAATCTTCCCTAAAAATACTCAAATCTGATCTATTAAACAAAACCTATTATTACACTTTTATTGACAACTAATTACTTAATTTACTCTAAAAAAAATCAAGATTGATTTATTCAAAACAATTAATACTAACAGAAATTAGCATGTAAGATGCGCTAATTTGTGACATAGCTATCGTGACGAAAAAAATGGATATTGTAAAGTGATCCATCTAGATGTAGAGATTCTTCTAGACGAGCTCTCTCTCTCTCTCTCACTTTTTTTTTCCTCGTGTCTATTGTTCTCTCTCCCATTAAATATACATTAAAAAAATAAATTATGAATGGACCCATTAGAGATTAAATTTAAACTTAAGTGTCAACTCATCATACATCAACGTCAAATAGATCGAAAATATTTCCATTTACATGCACTTAGATGACAATCCATGGAATGACTTGGAGATCACTTCAAGAGTTACATCCTGAGAAGAAAGTATATTTTTTTATGCATATTAGTTTAAAATAACAATTTCATAGCATGTGTAATATGTAAATTAAATTTGACTAAAAGAGATGAAAATGTCGAGTTTTAGTTCACTACCATAGTATATCTAGTAATGTTCAATTTAACAAATGTATGGCTTACATTTATAAGCACAAACATATATTTACTTATTGATATTACAAAGTTAAATCATGAAATAAGACAAAGGAGTAATACATAGTATCACAAAACAATTAAGTTGTTGCGAATATATATTTCAACAACTTGCTAAAGAAGAGATGCGAGAAAATGGAAAAAGAAAAACAAGAAACACATTTAACAAATACTCCAGGCTCCCAAATCCCTCAAATTCAAGCGCAGAAAACATTAATCCAGGACCCTAGAACGAATCAATTATGTATCTCAAATAGCTCATTTTATTCATCTGCAACCTGTATGATTTGTATGCAAATTCAGTTTGCAGAAGTATATTCTAGCCGACAGCCCACTAACTCAAGCTTTAGGCTTGAGTATCTTGGCAGTCTCCCATGTGAAATCGGTATCCTCACGGCCAAAGTGTCCATAGGCAGCAGTCTTTTGGTACCTGAAGTTCCCTCCTCTTTTCAGATCAAGGTTGATGGCAATCATTCCAGGCCTAAAGTCAAAGTTCTCTTTAATAAGGGCTAGTATATCCTTGTCTGGAATCTTACCCGTCTTGTAGGTATCAACGAACACTGAAAGTGGCTCTGCTACACCAATAGCATATGAAACTTGCACTATGCATCGACGAGCAAGTCCGGAAGCCACTACACTCTTTGCTGCCTGCCTAACAATGTATGCTCCACTCCTATCCACCTTGGTAGGATCCTTGCCCGAGAAAGCACCTCCACCATGAGCTCCCCAGCCACCATAGGTGTCAATGATAATTTTCCTACCAGTGAGCCCTGCATCTCCATGCGGCCCACCAATAACAAATCGACCTGATGGGTTGAGGTGGAAGATTGTTCTGTCATCAAGGTACTGAGCAGGAATCACAGGTTTGATTACATGTTCTTTCAGATCCTTGGCTATCTGATCATTTGTAACAGTCTCATCATGCTGGGTTGAGATGAGGACGGTGTGAACTCTGATGGGAACCATGGCACCACCATCATTCTTGTACTCGACTGTAACTTGGGTCTTACCATCAGGTCTCAGCCATGGGCAAGTCTTGTTCTTTCTCACTTCTGTGAGCTTTGCCCCAAGCTTGGTGGCAAGAACATGAGTAAGTGGCATGAGCTCCGGAGTTTCATCAGTGGCATAGCCAAACATGTGGCCTTGGTCACCAGCTCCAATTTCTTCTGGTTTCTTTGTCAGATGACCGTGAACTCCCTGAGCAATGTCTGGGCTCTGTTGCTCAATATTAACAAGGACCTTGCATTTGTCAGCATCAAGGCCAACATCATCTGACGTGAACCCAATACCTCTGCAGGTATCCCGAACTATCTTCTCATAGTTTACATTGGCTTTGGTTGTGATCTCCCCAAAGACCATGACCATATTAGTCTTCGTGCAGGTTTCACACGCAACTTTGCTCTCTGGATCTTGAGCTAGGCAAGCATCAAGAATGGCATCTGAGACTTGGTCGCAAAGCTTGTCAGGGTGGCCTTCATTTACGGACTCCGAGGTGAAGAGGAAGGTATCCATTTAGAGTCTAAGCAGCATATAGAAAGATATGTAAGTTTATCTATGCTAAACATTCAAATTAATTTAAATGATTACAAATTAGAAATCTTTCTTGTTTCAAATTTTTTGATAAACTGCTAATAATTTTATGCACTTATAATCTTAAAAACAATCTACCCTTCTGATTTTAACATAAAACTTTAACAAAGATGACTATTAGAATTATAGTCTAACTCCATCTTTATCTGGTACTATTCTGAACTAAAGCCAACAAGATTTTATTAGATTTTTTTATAATATACAATAAAATAGGCAAAAATTTCACCTCAGATGTTCCCAGGTAAGATACTTATGCAAACACAATTCTCTTTGGAATGTTGATGCCTCAAACCAATTAGAAAATGAAAAGAAAATGTCTGAGGTATTTAAAATCATAGCATGATACCGTGTTAATTGTTATAGATTCATTCTTGACTTTAAAATGTGATTCATAGTAATCATAGCATGATACCGTGCTAAAATAAAACTTTATTACGAGAAGAAAGGGTGGTTCAGGTACAAATTCCAATTTTATTTTTCCATAATGTAAAAAAAAAAGAATTTGCATCTTCTTAACCAAATTTATGATCTCAAAATACTACACTAACATTGTAAAGAACATTATACAAATTATGAAATCATCTGCTGAACACTAGAGCAAATTTACAAAGGTGTTGGAAGTTCAGATCCACCACAGAATCATACAGGTATATTTTCGGTTGCTAGTCTATATTTTCACATTATCATACATTAATATAAAGTATAAACTGTCAAATCAAAACTTTCTCTTCGAATCCTGAACCTTTTCAAAAATACTAATATGCATTCTGACTTTAAAACACGTAACAAGATCTACATATAATGGAGCGTAAATACGAAATCCTATGCGTCGAGATCCCAAATCAAACCGCATTTCTTCAATACTACAAATTGAAAACTTTATAAGCGTAAATACAGAATAAATTAAATACAAATAGTAATCACAGAAAAAACCAATTGACAGACACTCTATTTGACATAAATAGAGGAATTCATAATCCCGACAATGAATGTAAACGCATTCCTGTACAAAAACTCAATGGATCTGATAAAAAATGAAAGTACTCTCACTGTATCTTGAATCTATGCATCTAACACTAGAAAATGCATACCTTTGTATCACAAATTGTATACCAGAGTGTGGAAATGCCGTGTGGTTTGTGGGATATAGGCAATACTTATATAGGCGGATATGGAGGCTTGCGGTGCGGGCTGCGGGTGACTCGGTCCCAACCCCCCAACTCACCACTCCCACCCCACTAAGCAACAACGACCCTATGACTACCAAAATTTTTACCTGCTTCGGTGGGTCCCAAATTAAGAAGTTAAGTCTCTATAATGATGACAGCTGGCAAGATATACGATGGGGATTGGTTGGTTTTTCTCTGTTTCAGATTTTGTTCAAAGTCGAAGTTTTTGTCTTTTTGATGTTAACGTGTGCCCCGTGCTCCAAATAATGATTTTTTAAACTTGTTATAACGTAGTGTGGAATAGAATGCTTGCACTATTGAGTTTGCTCGAATGGTCTATGCTATTGTGTACAAATATATATTTGCCAAATAAAGGAGAGTAACTCAAAGTTAAATGAAATTAAATTTAACCCGCTAAAAATCACAATGTCAAAATCATACGCAGAATAAAAGAATTTTCAATATTCATATAAGATCGATTAACAAATGAAACATTGTCATACATGAAAAGAAAGCGACTCCTAAAGTTCCGACCATCGTCCATTAAAATTAAATTGTCGACTAGCTTTAGTTGTTGCTCAAGGTCTTTTATACAAAGGCAACAACATTACATGGAACCCATAATATTTTATCAAATTTTCAAGTGCACATTTATCAACTTTTATCAAAATGTATTGAAAAATTAATTTTTAGTTCAACCTAACATGGACGTATTTTTGCTAGGAAAATTGCAGTAAATGTCGTAAGACGTTCAAAAATGTGTGAGACGGAAGGACCTCAGAAGGTTTCATCCAAAGACACGTTTGTTGACCAAAAGTCTATGTTTGATCACATTTTGACTAATTTCAAAAAAGGGAAAAATGGTCTTTTAAACTTTGAATAATTAGAAAAGGAAATTTTTCATCGAACATCCCAAACGGTTCAAAATGTGCAATGTGCAATGAAGGTTCCAAACATTTAATAAATGTACGCTGGAATTACATCTAATAATTTTTATTCAAAAATCTGTCAGTTGGCAAAAAATATTTATCTTCCCAGACCTACACAACTCCCACCCATTGGTACATAAGGAAGTCTCTGCCACTATCATTGACTCGTTACTATGGATTTTGAAGATAATTTATTTACCTTTATTTATTTCTTCTCAATTCTTTAAACGTTCTTGTTAGTAGGAAATAAAGTTGATAGAATGAGTAAAATGGGGTTGACGAAAGTGGAGGAATGAGGTAGCGATGGTGGCTAAAACGGCTCCATCAAGATGATCACCAATTATGATAATGAGCTATTGTTGGAGCTATTCTAAATAATTGTCATGAATAAGTGAGATTTTTAATCTCACTCAATACTATTAATTCGTATATTCCTATAATTTCATTACCCAACTTATGTTTTGCCCCACCCCCAATTTTGCAGGTGTGATTTCACCGGTCACTAAACTTTTGTACTGTGTATTTTGGTCCCTAAATTCAATAGCTTGTTGTTCAGCCTATCATTTTATTCTCAATTCAACCCTTTAACTTTCGAACTCCACTTTAGTCCCCAAATTCCATTATTCATCCAATTCTCATCCTACACTTCAATTTCTATGACGACACTTCCAGCATCTTCAAGATTGGTCCCTGAAACTTAATAATCATTCGTAATTGGTCCGCCTCAAGTTTCATAAGTTTTTAATTTAGTCCCCATGCTTTTCAAAAGTTAAAATTTACCCCAAAACTTGTAATTTTCTTCTGATAGCTCTCTTTTTACTTATAATCACTCATTTGTCATCTGTTAATCTTGAATTACTTTGAATCAACTTCAGTTAAGCTCCGAAAAGTACTTGTTCACGTCGATTCCTTCCAAACTTTTAATTTTCCTACAGTTAACATTGTTTACACAAAATTAGGTGGATATCCATCAAATTTAGCAATATAAATATATAAGAACAGAACGTAAATAAGAGCATAACATAAAGCAAATTTGACGACTTAGGTTAGGTTATGGAGCCGTTAGACCGTCAACTAGATTCTTGCTAGCTTGACAACCCTTTTTTGCTTAGCTTTCAACGTTATTTTTTAAACAATCCTTGCCACTTTGAAACATGAATATTTGTCCAAGTCTAACGTTTTCAAGTATATAATAAATTATACTTCGTTTAACGTTGTGTTCTTCGCCCTTTTACATAAAACAAATTCATGTAACATCATCTTCCCATATCCATCTGCAAAAATCCCATAAACCAATCTTGCTTGAATTTCAATGTCAACTCCATTCCGCAGCAAAGATGGAATCTACAAATCCCCAAGAACTCCAATCTCTCTACCCCATGACCCAGAAATCTCTATGGTTCCATTCCTCTTTAGAAATTTTTCATCCATTGCTCAAACTACTGCACTTATTGATTCCGAAACTGGCCAAATCTTAACATTTTCAGACCTCAAAAAACAAGTTTCTAAGCTCTCTAATGCACTTCTCAATCTAAAAATCTCCAAAAACGACGTAGTTTTCATCTTCTCCCAGAACTCAATCCTTTTCCCTGTATCTTTCCTCGCCGTGGTGGGCATTGGTGCTATTGCCACCACTGCCAACCCACAGTACACCGCGAGGGAGGTCACAAAACAGGCCGAGGACTCAAACCCAAAACTTATCATCACAATTCATGAACTCTATCATAAAATCATGCATTTGAATCTACCTTGTATTATTCTAAGTCCCAAAACCTCAGTTCATATTACAGTCAATCCAAACATTCCAATATGGTATTTCTCAGATTTGATTGAATCATTGGATTCATCTGAGTTACTACCATTACCATCAGTTTTACAAACTGATGTTGCAGCCCTATTGTATTCATCCGGGACTACTGGAACTAGCAAGGGGGTGGTATTAACACACAGAAATTTCATCGCCACATCTCTAATGGTAACATCGGATCAAGAGGTTTATCGCGATCCAAAGAATGTGTTCTTGTGTTTTCTTCCTTTGTATCATATTTTTGGTTTGGTGGTAGTATTATATGCGCAGCTGCAGCGAGGGAATTCAGTGGTGGTGATGGCAAAATATGAGATGGAGAAGATGTTAATGGCTATTGAAAAGTACAAGGTTGCACATATGTTTGTTGCGCCGCCAGTAGTTATAGAATTGGCAAAGCGGCCAGAGGTGGTGAAGAAATATGATGTTTCGTCCTTAAAGGAGATTGGATCAGGGGCTGCACCACTGGGAAAGGAAGTGATGGAAGATTGTGACAAATTTTTTGCAGAAGCTGTAATTTATCAGGTTAGTAGAAGATTAAGGCACGTTTGCTATATGGTATTAAACTGCATTAGGACATTATAATTGACTAAATTTCAACTTATTTATCTTTTTACCTACTGTTTAGCGCAGTCTAGTCCACCTTACCAAAATGAATTTGTGCTTGGGACATAATTTGACGCGAAGTGAAAAAGCTTCGGTCAAAAGTTTAAAGCATTTTTATCAGTTTATGAAGCTAAAAAAACCAGCACTTTCATAAGATTTTTATTGTAAGAACGAAAAGAGTGACATCTAGATGACTAGTACCACTAGTAGAAGTTCGTCCCCCAAGTCATTTCATCACGAAGGAGCGGAGTGTATACTACTATTACTAGTACTCGAGTCGAACCCACACTTATAACTGGTTTGTAAGAAGAAGGCTCCCCAATGCACTTATAAGCCCGTGAGGCAAACTTTTCACGAACTACTTGGATTTGAAATAGTCGTTACAACATACCATCTTCAAATTCCATTTTTGAAGTTGGGAAGACAACTTTTGATGCATGATTGATATTGGAATTATTGGAAGCCCAAAAAATTGGTAATGTTTTCTGGGGCTTCGAATGGCAGGGCTACGGCATGACAGAGACTTGTGGGATAATTTCAATAGAGAACACAAAGATAGGTTCTCACCACTCAGGTTCAACTGGAGTGCTTGTTCCTGGAGTTGAGTCTCAAATAATAGATATAAATTCCAAGAAATCTCTCTCACCTTTCCACAAAGGGGAAATTTGGGTGCGTGGGCCAAATATGATGCAAGGTAAATTTCACATTGTGCTTAACTATGACTTATGTAATTATGTATATCATTTATCATATGTCTAGTTTAATTTTTTATAGGTTATCTCAAAAATCCGAAGGCCACGACAGAAACTATTGATGAACAAGGCTGGGTACATACGGGAGATCTTGGCTATTTTGATGACGAGGGGCGATTATATGTTGTTGATCGATTGAAAGAGCTTATTAAGTGCAAAAGCTATCAGGTAATTCGAACTCTACTTTAAAATTAAACTTCTTTATTGTATTAATTTTAGGTAACTTCTATACAACTTATTAGAGTAGTTATGCTTTGTGGTCTAGGTTGCACTTGAGATTTTCGAGGACTGAGGAGAACTTTAGAAATTGGATTCTTAAATCGTAGTATTGATTCAATTTTTTTTCAGTTTTACAAGAGTTTTACGGAACTAAATCTATTAAATTAAAACTCAACGATGAAGTTGTTAGATCCTTCTTCTATTCTTTTCCCTGACGCAGTTGGGCCATTCTGAACTTAAACCAGATACCTCGCCAGTGAAGTAAATCATCGCACATACCGTCCAATCAATTGGTAATANAGGAGAACTTTAGAAATTGGATTCTTAAATCGTAGTATTGATTCAATTTTTTTTCAGTTTTACAAGAGTTTTACGGAACTAAATCTATTAAATTAAAACTCAACGATGAAGTAGTTAGATCTTTCTTCTATTCTTTTCCCTGACGCAGTTGGGCCATTCTGAACTTAAACCAGATACCTCGCCCGTGAAGTAAATCATCGCACATACCGTCCAATCAATTGGTAATAAGATAAACAAAATATAATATTCAAAAACCAAACTATTACTTAAATCCTACTCGTCATGTGGTTTTAAGAACAAAAAATATTAACCAAATTTGCATAATCTAGTTGTTTAATCATTTCTTTCTTAATTGATGACATAACCAATTACATGGATTTGTTCAATTGATCCAACATAGTCCATTGAGTGCGTCTGTGCAAATAGTATAGAATAACACTGCATAGATATTGCAAGTGAAGAAAACTCGTTGTTCCCAAATTCAAAAATTATTGGGTTCATTCTCTTCGTATTTCAATTTTATGTTTTGAGTTTTGAATTCATTTTTGGTTTTGTGTTTTCAGTGTGCATTTCGAGATTGTTGAAAATGTGTTTTTTTGACATTTTGAAAAATTGTTTTCAAGAATTAGAA
>CAIGRL010086512.1:0-11995 GCA_903798325.1 Fraxinus xanthoxyloides
TCTATAAAAAATGAAGTCAAACGGATTTCAAACTTTCAACATTTTCCATGGAAAATTATACCAATCAAACACACTTAATTACAATTCCCTGTAAAACAAGTTCTAGACAAATATTTTTCCTGAAATTCGTTTTATTTCCACCTTATTTTTCATGGTGCAATCAAACGATCCCTTACATTATTTTGATCAGAGTTCTTCACCACTCACAATTTTTAATTTTCGAAGTCCGTCCAAAAAGAAAAAAGAAAATTCCAAGACGCCCCAAAACTGATATTTATCTTCTATTTTGCAATATATAATTATTCTAATTTTTTTTTATCCAAATATCTCCGAAGTCTTGCATACAAAGTCATCCCCTTTCTCTCCCGCTGTTGCTTCTACGCTGTTCTACTTTCATCCGTTTCTTCAATCGGTAAGATCAGTAATCGTTTTTTAATTTTTTTTACCAGTTTTCTGCTTACCTATACGATCTCGATCTGTTGATTTGTAATAATACTCTTCAGAATTTTAGTCTCTTTATCGTGTATGTGTATAGTGCTTGTTATGCTTGAAGTCTCTGGTTGGATTATTCTTTCACTTTACAAAATTAATATTTTAGTTTATTTCTTTAAGTTTTGATTTGAATGTTTTAGATTTTTAGTGTTTACGATAAATATCAGTACGTAATCTAGAACAAAAATTGATTCACTTTCTTTATAATTATGTTAAAGTATAACATTGAGTCCATAGGAAAAGAAGCTTGTGCAACAGGGCTCAGCTTCATAATTAAATACCAATACTGTTCTACTATCATTGGACTTGGCAAAAATGTAAATTTTAGGCAGGAAAAAGAAAATTGGCGGGATAAAACTGCATGAATTTCTAGAATATTGCAGATTTGAGCACCGACAACTGTAGGATACTCTACTCCGAATTTATGCCGTTACTAGTTGGATGAATAATTAAAGGACTTATGTTGATGCTAAGTCTTTTGTTTAATCTTGGAGTTGGGTTCCTAGCTTCATGCTTTGATCGAAAATGTTATATTTGAAATTTATATGGATAAAGGAAATAAATGACATGTAGTTAGTTATATACAACTAATAATGAGGTTCAATGGAGTATACGTGGTTCAGGGATTTTATTTTTTATTTTTTTTCAGAAGATGATAATTTTATAATGTCTGAATGTTGCTGAAGTGGTTATTTGTTAACACGTGTATTGTTTCAGTCTTTAGGCATGTTAGTAATGACGCTTGCACACATTTGAAAATACATTTAAAATATGCAATGATTTGTTTCTCTTTAAATCCCTGCATCTCGTATTATTTCTTTCCATTTCTGAAGGGAGTGATGTGATGTTTCCTGTGTATCCAGTGACTTTGCCAAAACAAGGTAAATTGGCGAATCCTCTTTTCCTTCTGGTGGAGATTTCCTCTGATATATTGCTTTTGTTTTAGTTTTAGTTTAGTAACATAAGAGTATTTTCTACTACATGTCTTCCTGAATTTGTATATCTGTGGTCTTTTGACAGATAATTTGATTCCAAAAAATGGGTGGAAGTGCTATCAGTGATGATTGGGAGTTCACTTCACCTTCAAATGAAGTTTGTACTGTAGTTTTGGTTGGACGTACTGGCAATGGAAAAAGTGCAACTGGCAATAGCATTCTTCAAAGGAAAGCTTTCAAGTCTATGTCTAGCTCTGCTGGTGTTACTAGTACTTGTGAACTGCAGACAACTGTGTTGCAAGATGGCAAGACACTGAGTGTCATTGACACTCCTGGTATACAATACTGATATCATAAACAACTAGTCATATTTATATGTAGAGGATAATATAGGGGCTATATGGTTATACCTTTCTTTTTGATAAATCTCAATTTGAAAGTAAAGAAAAACAAGGTCCTGTAAGTCAATGCAGAAGAAAGAAGACTTTTGAAATGCAATTGAAATAAGGTTGAATGATTGCATGAAATGAAAATAATGTTATTGAGGAAAAATGGCGAGACATAAAATTCTATGTTCTATTCTCTGTACATCTGTTTTATAACTTAAATAAACGTTTATCTTGACATAAATGCAGGATTGTTTGATTTTTCTGCTGAACCAGAATTTATTGGAAAAGAAATTGTTAAATGCATCAATATGGCAAAGGATGGTATCCATGCTGTTCTTGTAGTTCTGTCTGTTAGATCTCGATTTTCAAGAGAAGAAGAAGCTGCTGTTCAGAGCTTGCGGAAATTCTTTGGTAGCAAAATTAGTGACTATATGATAGTAGTTTTCACTGGTGGAGATGACCTGGAAGAAAATGATGAAACTTTGGAGGATTACTTGGGTCGTGACTGCCCAGAGCCTTTGAAGGTAGGCTGGAAGTATTGTTTATCATATGTGTTGTGTGATGCTCATATATATTTTTACATCTCTGATATCTACTCAAACTCTTGTAAATGAGCTTACGTAGAACAGCAAGTTAATTAAGAAATTATCTTTGCTTCTGCAGCTTACTCATTTTCTACTAATATATAATCTTACTAATTGATTTAGTAATAGTGGCTTTGTGCCTTGCCTCTATTGGCTAAATGAAAAACTATAACAGTGTGGGTCATTTGGTGGTATTTGCATTTTATTTTCCTTCTTTTAGTTCACTTGCATCAAATGAACCTTGATTTAAATGAGGGCCTTATTCAATCAAATAACTAGCCGATTATCTTTTCCTCATAATTTTATTTTGCAAATTCGCCCACCTCTATGTTGCATTATTTTGGGCCACTTCTTATTGTATGATTTTAAACAATTTTGAGCTTAATGGATGGCTTGGGAACAACTAACCCGTTTAATTAAGATTTTGAGGAATGGGATTAGGCATGCTTTTACTTCAGCTATTTTCTGGACTGCTGGATAGGGCTGATGCGTGTTCAGTGGGAGAACATAATATTCATTCATTGCAGGCCTTTAAGTTTTGTTTTATTTATTTAGTTCTTATTCACGTGGTGATCTTAAATTAAGCAGCAGTTGTCTCAGTATTTCCTTTTCCCCATACTTAATTGGACATACCTTCTGAAATTAATTGTTTCTATCTTGATATAGGACACTCTCCAAATGTGCGGAGATAGGTATGTCCTCTTTAATAACAAGACAAAGGATGAGTCCCAGAAATCTGCACAGTTGGATATACTTCTTTCCCTTGTAAATGAAGTTGTAGATAAAAATGGTGGAAAACCGTACACGGATAAGCTGTTTGTTGAATTGAAGGTGAGTGTTTTTGTAGATGACCTTTTTCAGTTAATCTAAAAGCATATACTAAAGTTTGTGATGCCAACTTTATTATTAACAGAAGGGAGCCATGAAACTGCGTGATCAAACTGCAGAAGTTAATTCCTTGGAGGGGTACTCCAAACAGGAGATATCAGTGTTGAAGCAGCAGTTTAATAAATCATATGAAGAGCACCTTAAGAGAATAACTGAGATGGTATTTTATGTTTTTCCCTTGGTGCCTGCTTGCTTGTTCTGTTATTGTTCAACTTATCGGTCTAAATTTCTAATACAATTAATCCTAAAAATATGATTACACCTTAAGTATACTGCTATTGACATGAAGGAAACCCATCTGTTACCTCATATGACTTGTAAAATGATTTTTCCCTTCGGAATGGCATATCCTTGAAGTAAACAGTTCATTAATGAATTGGAAGTCAGTCAATGGAAAATAGCTAATCTTTTGTCTAATATGTTTCTTCACTCTGGGAACTGGCAAGAATGCTACAAGTTTGTTTACAATACGGAACTTGCTACATTTATGATGGGTGCTTATGGAACATTTGTTTTGCTTTGTGTGGACAATACTGTTTTAGGTTGAGTCAAAGCTTAAGGAGACCACTGAAAGGCTTGAACAGCAATTGGCCAAAGAGCAAGCTGCTCGCTTGAAGGCAGAAGCGAATGCACAAGCAGCTCAGGTGAAATCTGATGATGAAATACGAAAGCTGAGAGAACATCTAGAGAGAGCTCAGAGGGAGACTGAGGAGCTGCGAAAGCAAGCTGTCAGTGGCAAATGTTCTATTTTGTGATTAACGATTGAGATTATGAGGTTGATGTATATATTATTCGGGAGAACTACATAACTTGCATACTTTAAATTGATGTATTCCCCTGCTCTACTTTAACGTTCATTCTGTTGAGGTCAAGGGTATTAAAGTTTAATGAGATTTTCGTGAAGTTCCTATTCGACATTTATTTGTTAATATTAAGTGTGCATCTTTAGGTGAGTGACAACCGTGTAATTAATCATGTAGCATGACTGTCGATCACGAAAGACATTTTTTTTAAATACACGTTTCATAACACACAGCACATATAAAATAATCCATATTCCTACATCTCAAAATCATAATACCTTAGACCAAGTTAACGTTTTCATGTCAAACACATTAACATCTTGCTGGTACCGATCACTCGAGTCTCCACCATACACAAAAATACGGTTACCTATGGCCACGACACTATGACTATCTCGAGGTGCAGGCATATTACCCCGTACTTCAAGGGATGTCCATCCCATAGTTTTTAGGTCCAAAACGTGTAAATCATGTAAGTATTTCGACTCTCCTTCTCCACTACCCCCAAAATATGACTGATTTCTCGTCATTAACAAGTGTAGCAGTGTGACTTTCACGAGGGGAAGGCGGATTGCCATGGCATTCAGGCCGAGTCCACTCTCCGAATGCAAATCCAATATATGCAAGCCATTGACCTTAAAACCATTAGTACCTCCAAATACTATCATCCTGTGCCCAATGAGTACGGCGCTGTGGCCGTCTCGTGATCTCGGGCCCTGCCCCGAAGTCATGAGAATGTTCCAAGTCATCGTCTTGAGATTACACACCAAAACATCACTGAAATGAACTTTTGTGAGGGGGCTGTCATCCGAGTTGTAAACCGTGAATGTACAAATAGTAAAACCCTTAAAACTAGAGGATTTTCTAGAATATTGTAGATTTAATTTATCACTATTTGCTAATGAGGATATAAGATGTTGCACTGATAGAGTAACTAGGAAACTGTGCCTTTTGTCATTTGTATCTTAAAAAAGCTATGTCAAGCATGGCTTAATATGTAGAATAATTCTACTTTTACATAATGAGATTACATAATGATTTAAATACGGATAAGATGTCAAAAAGAGGAGTATTTTTTTGGTTGAATAAATTATGACATAATCATATTTCACCAGTATCATATATATATGTAAACCATTACATATATATAGCACAATTATAATATGTACTACGAATTAATCTACTTGTGCATTCAGGTGTACACCCTAAGTGATATAATGCACACGTCATTCTTTCACCCGCCAATGACAGAATTTCACTTGTGCATTACTTTAATTTTTGATTGAAAACTAATTTTTAAAAGCATTTTTGAAATCGAAAATGCTTTTAGAAGAAGTCACGTTGAACCAAATTCCTCTAAAAACTCTTCTAACTAGAGGAAGTATTTTTATAAAATTAGCCAAACGAATCTATAAGTAATTGTTGGGTCTCAAAAGCTCATTTTGACTTTTCAAAAGTCATACCAACCGGATCTTTAGTTGCTTCAAAACAATGATAATTTCTATTATAAGAATCAATTCTTGATATTCATGCATGAATTAACGACTCTTGATTCTAACGATGTTATCGAACATTAATCCTGAACAAAGTTGATTCTTTTTCCAGTAAATAAATTATTGTATGATCAATCTTTGACATGAGTACTAGCTAGCTTCATACCTTGATATATATATGTGCACACTTGAAAATATGCTACTCTGCTTCCCTATTCTTGCAACATTTGAATACTTTCTCTACAAATGCATTTTTTTTTTTTTTAATTTGTGGATTATTTAGCAGATAATTTTAAGTCAGAAAATGGGTGGAAGTGCAATCATTGATGAGTCTTATTTTAGTTGGCCTTTAGATAAAGTTCGAACTATAGTTGAAATGGTTATGAAACAAATCTCCGTGTCCTCCTCGTGGCACAAGGTGTTTCTCTTACTCCGTTAAACAAATATTATCTGAATGAGGTTCGAGCTTTTTCCCCCATTGTACCTCCGACATGAGAATTAGTAAATGATTTGCGAATGTAAACTTAAGGGAAAAGATAAAATGTGAATTTAGATGGTGGATTTTTTTCAAATACATATCGTCTAGCCTTAGAAGTATTTGTAGGTGATCTGAGCTATGTAACTATTAGTCGGTTATTGTGCCACGTGTCCCACGTAACATCTCCCACCACCTCACGTTTTGAGTGGAGGACATTCACCTATCCAGCGATTGGCTGGTTGGATTCATGATAACTGTTTAACAGTTCCCACCCAAGTCATCACTGTTTTTATGGTTAAAGTGTTGTGTTTATCCTGTAGTGGCAGAGGGCCTCATACTGGTCGACCTCCTCATAATTGTAAATGGCCTAACATGAACGTAGATGGCCTTGTAGTGGTCGATAACCCCACGTGGCCTCGTTACAGTAGACCCATCTCTCAAGTAAAGGGCCTTGTCGCGGTAGACGGCCTTGCATGTGATGCTCTACGTAGAGGGCCCATTGAATAGTCTTCAACAGGTTGACCGTCGTAGTGAATTATTGATGCCATCTAATATCAATAGTTTTACTCGGAAGAACTGGTAATGGAAAAGTTGCCACGGGGAACAGCATCTTTCAACGAAAAACTATTCAGGTCGATTCGTAAATGTTCTTCTGTTACCCGTACTAGTGAGCTGAAGACATTGTTAATGGAAGATGGCCGGAGAATGATTGTCATTGACACTCCAGGTTTGTAAATGAGAAAATATAGGATTTAGAAAATGCAAAAGAAATAAAGTTTACATACAACTAACCACAAGCACAATAATACTGTTTCCATTGTCAAAGAGATTAATGAATTTGAATAGTCATGATAGCTTAAAAATTTGAGAAGTGGGAGATAATGCATACTTTCTTGCTATGCATGGTTAACATTATTAGATTGCATCTAGCTCCACTTTCATTCAGTTCCTTCATCACTAGCAATTTACGTGCATTTGAATAACTGAAAAGAATTAGTTTGTTATATTTGTGTAGTCTGTATCATTTTGGATGTTCTTTCCGAAATAAAATAATTGTTATCATTTGGAATAGGATATTCTTGAAATGCGTGGGAATCGCCGGGTTCTCTTTGATAACAAGACAGCCATCTAAACAACTGATGGAACTTCTTTACCTTGTAATGAGGCTGTGGATAAAAAATCTGGAGAACCATATACAAATGATCTTTTTATTAAATTTCAGGTGAGCTTTCTTTTTGTTAATATCTATAGTTGAATAAGATACAGCTGGTGATCAAAGTCCATTGAAAAAAATAATTGATTGTTTCAATAAACTTGTCCGTCATGTCTGATATGTGATGGGTACTTACGAAACATTTTGGTTTCATTTTTGTTGAAAATATTGTTTCCAGGTCTCAAGGCTAAAGGAGATCACTGATGCTCTTGAAAAGCAATTGCCTGAAGACTTAGAAAGTAGGAATAAGCTAAAGGAGACCACTGATGCTCTAGAAATGCAATTGTCTGAAGAGAAAGCTGCAAGGAGGAATATCGAGAATGAACTATTTAAGCTGGTGGAGGATTTGCCAAAGCAAGTAGGAATTGGTAAATGTGCAATTTTGTGAGAAGATCACAAGGATCATATATTTATATTTTGGGGAGACAAGTACTTATCAAGTTACAAACTTGGAAGTGTGTTTTTATTTGCTATGCTTTTACTTTCTGTCTGTTAAGGTTGAAGGATGCTACAGTTTTATAAGTTTGTGGTGAAGTTCCTTTCAAACGTTCACTTGCTTATAATGTTGGTTATTTGTCTCTTGGGCTTCTACTTATCTATAAAACATATATATTGTCTGTTTGGAGATGTGGGATGTCAATGAATAGTAACAGCATTGTACCTTTGTTTCTCACTGATAAGTGAGCAATGCACAGAAAATGTCCTCATGATTCCTACCTAGGTTAAACGATTAAGGCATCTATTGGGTTGTTTTCTTGTACATTGATGGTTTACAGTCACAGAATTATCTAGGATGATTATTGATTAAAGAAAATGATTTTTTCATTCATTTGTAACCAAACCACCAAGAAGATGAAATTTTACTAATATGGAGGACTAACTTAAAGAGGGGTCAAGACCTCACCTCCCACTCGACACGCACACAAGACAGGCTTGATAGCCTAGTATCACGAAGCAGAATATTTATAATAGTCGATACATGACTTAAAAACATAAAGTTCATCAAATGCTAGAAGAAAGCACTTAAATTTAGACGCTATTAGAATATTATCTACCCCCATTATGCATGTTCTCTCATGACATTACCTGCATTGCAAGAAGAAGAATACAAGTCATAAGTATTGTGATTTTAATATTAAAAATAAACGAAAAATTAATTTCAATATTCAATTTTAATTTCTTGTTAAGAAATAAAGAATACTGACATCTTTATTTGAGAAAAAATTCTTCTCAATATTGAGTTTTGTTAAATAATGCCAACGGTTTCCAATTAATGTTAATATTTCTCTTCTAAAAATTAAGATTTAAGAATGTCTTAGGAAACACATACCCAAGATGAAGGATCTTCTTGTCACGAGCAGGATAAGGTGCAGGAGGCATTTCCTCCATCAAATTCAGTTGAAGGCTACGAGCAAGATAAGCCTGGATCGCGTTGTATTCATGCCCACTAGGCATCATGCTTAGTTGCTGAAGCCCTTCAGTTTCTGCTACCTGGGTTTTTGAGGATATTGGAGAGTGTGTGTGTGTGTGTAAATATGATCATGAAAAATAATCTAAAACTTTAAAAGTTACAAGAATCCCTATCGTTTCAGAAATCTTTCAGTTAGCTAATGTGGGAGCTATATATTAGGCTAAAAAGAATAAAAACATATATTGAAAATAAAATCATTAGCACAATTTTATGGGATTCTTTTTCATATCCATTTGCTTCTTTATTTTACAGCGGTTGACACTTCTAATGATTTATGTTTTTTTCATTTGTTATCCAAGCTTACCTTTGCTCTGAGGCAGGCATTTTCCTGCTCCAGCTGAACTTCCTATTCACAGGACACGTTTGAAAAGAGAAATAATGACAATCATAAATTTCTTAAAAAAAAAAAAAACTCAAAAATTATTTATTTGCCAGTAAACTATCGACAATAGTACCAAATTAAGTATTAGTTTAAGAGAATACCCTCTTCTGCAAATGCTCAGTTTCAGCAAGTATCAATTCATGCTGTCCAAATGAAACAACAACCATTACGAATTAGTATGAGAAAAGAGAAAGGAACATATAAGGTGTGTGTGTGTGTGTGTATAATTACACACTTTGGTTGATATATCATATGTTTCAGATAGACAATCAATTGATGAAGGAGAAAATGGTTGATACATTATATGTTTTAGACAGAGAATCAATTCTCCTTGTACATTTCATTATATATGTTTTCACTATATATGACTAACTGTTTACCTTCTTGGATCTGATTCTGGTTATGCCTCGTTCGAGCCTGCTTTCCAGCTGCTTTAACTCCTTCACATTCAAAGACCCCAACCCTTCACCCATGAGATGCCTGAGAAACATTTGGTGCCATTAAATAGGACATCTATTGACTAGACAAAACTATTCCTGCTACTTAGACATATGAATTATTCAACTATTTCATATTCTACAATTAAATTTTATAACTAATGCATAGAATTTAAGACCTATTACTTGATATATTCAGTTTATTAAATTACAAAACATAAAAAAATTTAAAACTCCTTAAAATTATATAGTATATTCCCTCTAATTTAATTTCTATCAAGATAAAGCAACTAATCTGTAAGAGTCAAATGTAGTGCACGTGTCTGAAATATATCTTTTCAATTTTTTTTCCCATTATGATCATCTGTAGGAAGGCAGCTTTCAGGCCCATGGAAACTCTTTTCAAGAGGTACGATTTTTGTTCAGTTAGAGTTTACCTGTTGGAGCTCTGGAGCATCTGTATTTGCTGGCGCAGCTTCTTCGACTCTTGTTGGTAAAACTGCATTCAAGCCATAAAATGAAGATTAACAAAAACTTGGATATCCTTTTACTCCTTTCTCATTGATATTTTCTGAAAACAAAAATCCAGGCCTCTGAGAAATTCTAAGACGGTGCTTTCTTATCGATAAATTCACAAAAAATTATTAACAAAAATAAATTTGATTTATGCATTTATTTTTTAATGACTCGTGTGTCCATCTTGAATTATCTGTGTGCGTGCCTATTACCTTTTTTTACAATCTCATTTTACCTGAGCGTTAATCTCCTGAGTAGTGTATGCATTTGCACTGTCTGAAGTTGACTTCTTGTATCTCTCTATAGTTGTCCTAATGCTGCAGATAGTGGAAATTATTCAACAAGTATATTCGAAAATAGGAGGACGGGGGAGTATTTATGTATCCAAACACCATTAACTCCTTTACATACACATGCTAATGTATGTAGAGATATCTTGTTGCATCTAGTGGGACTAAATCTTACATGCCACTGAATGTTATTTTAGATAAGACAACATCCTAGTGCAAGAAGGGTAAATAGAGAATTGGGATAATTAATCATGTCTCTATAATGGTTTTTTTTTTTTAAAGTTAAAACAAAAAATAAAAATAAATCACGTCTCTATAATGGTGCAAGAGAGGTGATGTCACTTTAGGGCAGACAATACTGAGAGTCATTAAGACTGTAATATATATGTTCTCCATGATATGCACATATAAAAAATTCAGGATTATCTGCCTTTTTTGTTAATCTCTGCGATGCAATTCAAAGTTCAATCAAACAGGAAGAGGAAAAGAAATTGATATAAGCCTATAACAATGCATGCTTAATTATCTTAAATATTGTTCGAATATCTTTCTATTTTTCTCAGACTCAAAATCTAACTTTGAAGTCATATGACGCTTCTTTCTGCCCTTGAAGAATAAAAAGAAGTTCAAATCTTTTGATGTGTAAGCTACTACGTTGTCCACTTGAAAATTAATTTGGAAGCCCTTTTTTGACAAGTGTACTTTATATACATAATTAGTCTTTTTATCCAGATAATTGTTTATACTGAATAATGAAGTATATTAACGAATACATACTAATCAAGTAGACCATGAACATGAAATGTATTAGATACATAATATATGTATTTATTATATATATTAAATAAAAAAATAGGAGTAACTTTACCTTCCTTCTGCTTCTCTCAACACAAAAAATAAAGAAACCCTAGAATCTAGGCTTTCTGTGAGTAGCATGAAATTGAAAGTCAGAGAACTTTAGACTATTGAAAGCTATAACCTTTTTACCGACCAAAAAAACTGCTGCTGGATGCACAACTTCAGTTAACAAATACTGTCAAAAGATTAGGATGCTTTGTAAAGCTATAATTGGAAACTGAAAACCAAGGGAAACTAGAAGTCACAGACAACAAAAATGTAAAAGAAATTAGAGCTATTGGCTCTTAACTGCAGTTGTGAAAAGAAAAAAATGCTCTTGATGTGGCATATATTTGTCTTGGATGATGTGCCCAGTTTTATCATTTTTTACTTGATTCACAATTAATTGTTTTTAAGAACATATTCTTGATAATGAAAATAATGATCATCTATGCTGCATTCTATATACAAAAACAAGTCAATATTAGAAGTAAACAACTATTATTATTTGGTTAGATAAAAATGCAAATCACAAAAGACTGTGAAAAAAATAGTCTCCTAAGCTCTAATGGTATAGTTACTTCTACCACTACAAATTTTTTTTACCGCACCACAATTTTAAATTTTTATATGTTTTATCTACGTAAATAACCCTAAGTAAGATTACATAAATAGAAATTCTTTTAAATATTTTTTAAAACTATTTTTTTATTTTGTTTCCACCACAAATGTGAAACTTATCTTTCATTCTTTCCTTTTTTTGCAACTTTTTTTCTTCACTGTGGAC
>CAIGRL010086574.1:0-14786 GCA_903798325.1 Fraxinus xanthoxyloides
ACTTGGAGATGTGCCCTGGGGACATGATATTCAATGATATTAGTTAGGAAGATATGATGAGAATGAATTAAATGGGATAAAGAAAAATAATTTGCTAGTGGAAAATCAGTTTGGAATGGAGTGTGATTACAAATATAATCCTTGAGATGATCCAATGAGTGATGAATTCGTTGAGGGTGATTACTAATGATAGGAATAGGTTCTATTGAAGAGCAATTAGCGGAGGGAATGTCATTAGAAATAGAGGAAAAATTGGTTGAGTTATGAAGCTGAGAAGATGTAGGAACAAGCACCGGAGAATCATTGGAAAAAACAATGAGATTATGAGGGATAGAATTAGTTGAAGAAACATTAGTGGAAACAATGTATAGGGTAGTGGAGTAGTCAAATGTTCCATCGTCATTGATTGGAATAATGGTAACTGAATTTTTTTATGATGGAGATGTAAGATCGTGATATGGAAAAACTGACTCATAAAATATGACATCATGAGAAACATAAATTTGATGAGTTTTGAAATTATATATGTGAATTGTGATATCATTTTTGACCATGCGGATAATCAACAAAAATACGAGGCTGGGCTCGCTCATCCCTTTGGACTTCTCCCTTGATGTTTAGCTTCATCAAGGTAAGGCATGTGATGTAAGCCTCAAATTACAAACGAAGTGATCCCTGTGGGGATCTTCTCCTCTCATCTGAGGTGTCCACGCTTTTTCACAAAAACTTTTTTCTTGAGACAAAGCATTTACTTATATTCAAAGGTTGGGTAAAAGCTTCCAGCTGTGGATTATATTCATTGGTAATACACTCTCAAATGTTTGACATTCCATGGATGGTGGTGAACCTTCTCGTCCATGTCTTTGATGCAATAAGTGCCAGGTCGGATCTTTTCCTTGATGCGGTATGGTCCTTTCCAATTCGGCCATAAGGTGCCTATCCTTGGCTCTTTGGAGGAAAAAAACACTTTTCGAAGTACCAAGTCATTTATTCGAAAAGACCTCTTCTTTACCTTAGCGTTATAATATCGAGTCATCTTTCTTTAATATGTTGACAGTCTTAATTGGGAGTCATCCATTCTTTCTTTAAGGAAATCGAGCTCACACCTCCTAAGCTTGTCATTTGATATCTCGCTAAAATGCAACCTTATTGGGGAAGGTAATCCCACCCCTACTAGGCTCATGGCCTCGGCACCGTAGGTCATTGAGAAAAGAGTTTCACTAGTTAGGGTCCTGCTGGTAGCTCGGATTTCCCATAGCTCCTATGGCAATTCATCCATCCAAGCTCATTTGGTTGTGTCAAGCTTTCTTTTCAAAGTATGCTTTATAGTTTTGTTCATAACCTCGACTTGTCCATTAGCTTGGGGATGATGGGGAGTAGAAGAGTGTTTCCTAATTCCCAGCTCCTCACGAAGGTCTCTGACATTTTTGTTGTCGAACTGTTGTCCATTATCTGAGATAATCGAGTGGGAAATTCCAAATCGGCATATAATGTTCTTCCACAGGAACTTGGAAGTATTAGCTCCGGTAATCTTCGGCAGAGGTTCGGTTTCTACCCAATTTGTGAAGTAATCAATGGAGTCAATGGCATAACTTGTACTTCCTCTGTCCTTGGGTAGAGGGCCATGAGGTCCACGCCCCATTTTTTGAAAGGCCAAGGGTTGGATATAGTAGTTAGCTCCTATGGATGGTTGTCTTTGTACATAGGATGAACGTTGGCATTTATCGCACGTTCGTAAAAATTAAATGGCATCCTTTTTAAGTTGGGTCAATAGTATCCCTGGATCAATACTTTTCTTGCCAAGGCAAGTCTTCCTAAGTGGTTGTTACAAACACTTTCATGGATCTCGCGAAGTATGTAGCTGGCTTCTTACCATCCCACATACCAAAAGAGGGGGACGAGAATCCGCGTTTATAACGAATATCGTCCATCAGCACAAAATGGGCGGATCTCCTCCTAAGCTTGTAAGCTTCCTCCTTGTTATCAGGCAATATCTAATCTTTGAGATAAGCTATAAGGGATTACATCCAGGTTGGGGTTTCTTTTACCCACATTACTTCTTATGTAGAGATGGAGAGCCTTAGGAGGTGCTCAATTAGAATTATCGTCAGTAACTCAGAATCCTTTCTACTAGTGAGCTTCGACAAAGCGTCAACTAGATATTCTCAAAACGCGGGATTTGAGCCAGCTCAAACTTCTTAAAGGTTGGAAGCAATTCCATCACCAGTTTGAGGTAGGCAGTCATAGCTTTGTCCCTGGCTACGAAGTTGCCGTTAACCTGGCCAACAACAAGTTGGGAGTCACTGTTGATGCATAACTTCCTCACTTGCATCTCTCTTGCTAACCTGAGGCCGACAAGTAGTGCCTCATATTCGGCCACATTATTGGTGGCCTTGAATCAGAACCACACCGCGCTGTTCAATTTGTGACCTTCGAGGCTTACTAGGACAACCTCTGCCCCCGAGCCTGCATCTTCGATTCGACCCATCCACGAATAAGTTCCACGTAGGGGGCTCGGTAGGCTCCATAATTTCGTCCACTTTAGGAACATTGGCAAATTCTACTATGAAATCGGCTAAGGCTTGGTCTTTGATGGCGGTTCTTACCTTAAAGAGGATTTCAAATTCGCTCAACTCAACTGCCTACTTCAACAATTTCCCTGAGGCGTCAGGTTTTTGAAGTACTTGCCTGAGTGGGAAATTTGTCAGTACATGAATGGAGTGGGCTTGGAAGTAGGGCCTCAACTTCCGGGATGTAGTGATCAATACTAAAGTTAACTTCTCCATATCCGGATAACGAGTTTTCTAGCGCTAGCAATGCCATGCTGATGTAATAAACTGGTAGCTGGGTTGAGCCCTCTTCCCTAGTAAGTACAGTGCTGATGACCTCGTTGGAGACGGCCAAGTAAAGTTGTAGGGCTTCCCCAACTTGGGCTTCAAGAGGAGGGAAGCCTGCCCTAGGTGCTTTTTCAGCTCTTGGAAGGCTTCTTCGCACTCCTCGATCCATTGAAACTTCTTTCCACCTTTAAGACTTTAAAGAATGGGAGGCATTTGTCTGTAGCCTTTGAGATGAAGCGACTCAAAGAAGTCATACGAACAGTTAAGCTTTGCACTTCTTTCGAATTTTGAGGGGACCTCATCTCAATTTGTGCCCATATTTTCTCGGGGTTTGCCTCTATGCCCCTTTGGTTGACCATGTACCCCAAGGACTTGCTTGATGTGACTCCAAATGCACATTTATGGGGGTTTAACCTCATACGATACCTCTTCAAGATTTGAAAGACGTCGTTGAGGTGGGTTATATGGCCACTTACCTTCAAACTCTTGACAAGCATGTTATTGACATAGACCTCCATCGTCTTGCCAAGGAGGTCAGTAAACATTTTGTTAACAACCCTTTGGTATTAGCTCCGACATTCTTTAACCCAAAATATATCATTTTATAGCAATAAAGTCCTCTATCCGTGATGAAGGATGTGTTCTCATCATTCCCGGATACACTGGAATTTGATTATAGCCGGAATAGGCATCCATGAACCTCAGTGATTCATGTCTGGTGGTGGAGTCTACCAGACGGTCTATCCTAGGGAGGAGGAAGCTATCTTTAGGACAGACTCTATTAAGGCCAGGAAAATCAATGCACATCCTCCATTTTCCGTTGTATTTCTTCACTAAAACCAGTTAGAAACCTACTTCGGGTATAGAGCCTCCCTGATGAAGCCATTTTTGATTAATTTCTGTATCTCTTCATTCAATATCATTCCGGGTTCAGAGCTCTTCTTTTTGGTCTATGCAAGGCAATCTTAGGATCAATTTCCAAATGATGGCAACTAACTTCGGGGTCAATGTCCTACCATATCCTCATGTCTCCAAGCAACAACACCCCGATTCTCACATAGGAATTTCTTAATTCTTTCCTTTACTTCTGTTAATAGGCTCATTCCCACCTGTAATAGCTTGGTGGGGTCCAGTGGGCCCACTAGGAAGCTATCTAACTCCTCCATCGGGGCTATTTGAGACTTAAACTCAATTATACGGGGGTCGATCTTGTCGAATGCAGGTGCTTCTTTAGAAATGTCTGTCATGTCTATGTCGTTCATTACCATGTTAACATCCTTATGTTCAACCTTTCTAATAGAGTTTAAGTAGCATTCCTGAGCTCCTCTCTAGTCGCCCTTTATCGTTGTTACCACATGTTCAGAAAGGAATTTCATACACAAGTGGTGGATGGAGGTGACAGCTCCTAAATCTTTTAGGGCAGGCCTTCCTAACACTCCATAGTAAGAAGACCTCCTATCAACTATCAAGAATTCCATGAAGTTTAACGTCAATAGGGATGGTTCTCCCATCTCCACGGTGAGTGTAATCTTTCATCTCGGGATTATGCTAACCCCAGTGAAACCATATAGAGGGGTGGTGATGGGAGTCAACTTGTGATCCAAAATCATTTTTTCAAACGTGGCTTCGAATAAGATGTTAACGGAGCTGCTATTGTCTACTAGCATCCATTTTAACCCGTTTCGAGCTACTACGACCCTCACAACAAGGGCATCGCAATGGGGATAGTGGATACCTTCTGAATCTTTTTGACTGAACACGATGGGAGGTGATTGATTTCTTCGACAGCTACTGTCCACTATATAACTAGTTAGCAAAGGGCCTTTTACCTCTCGGCATAATTCTTTTGGGGATTCCTTGTTTCTCCATCGATGTAAGGGCCTCTATAGATTGTGTCAATTTCATGGATGGGAGCATTCTCCGCTCGATTTTGATGGCCTCTCCATTGTCGATGTCCATCCCTCGTTCGATCCTCCTATGCTCTCTCCTCCGTCAAGTAGATACTTCCCTATGGTAAGGAGAGACCTCGTCATGCCTGTGCAGCTGATCCGCATGGGCAAGGGCCTATTTCTCTGTCGAGAATCGTCTCGATTTTCATTTAGGGAACTTGATTCCCTTGGGTATTGGGCAATGCCTCTACAATCCGCAATGTTGTAACTGTGTAAGTAATGGTATGTGCAGTATTCGAGGGAGTTCGACCTACGGGGGGCCTATTACGTAGGCTTAGTTGGTTGAGGGTTTATCGCAAGCACATACATATAGGACAATATGGGCACGACGTTTAAAGTGGTTGTACCAAGTGCTTGGCCTGAACTATGGGCAATCTCGTTGCCGGACTGGTTCAATTAGTGATCCATCAAATGAGAGGTGGGTCCTCTCTCACACTGTCTCTAGTGAGGCTTTAGACCTCTGTTGGATCTGTTTCTGTAATCAATCAACTCTTCGTTGATAATTCCTCATCTCATCATTTCTAGTATGGCGTCGTAGGTCGTGGGATCCTGATTTTGCACGTCTCTCCAAAATATGGTGTTCATATTCAGGACCCCTCTTAACGTTAATAAGGCTCATGATTGGTAACTTGAATGTAGTATGTCATCTCGTCAGTAAAGCGGGATAAGAAGCTTTTTAGAGTCTCACAAACTGTTGTCTCAAGTCTTGGAGACGCTGAATTAGGGCTTCTCCTTCCTTACCGCAAATCTTTTAAGGAATTCTGGCCAACTTCTGATACTCCCAGGTGGTAACCTGCTGTACCAAATTTCAGTCGCTCCACTGAGAGTCAAGTGGAAAGCTCTGCATTTCACAACTAAGGTGGCGCATCTCATGCTCATGTGTGTTTTGTAACTATTCAAGTGCTTAGCCAGATCATCTTTCCCATCGTAGTTTGGCATCTTGGGCATCACATAATGGTTCAGCACCTAGACATTTCTCAACTCTCGCAAAAAAAGTAGATTATCATCGTCGTCTTCCAGATTACATGATCGTTGGGGTTCATCTAAGTCATAATTTTCATCTACCTCAAAAATGGGCGGTGGTACGGATGGGCATGCCTGATTTGCCGCCTCTTCGACTATCCTTTGACGCCTGTGTCTCAAGGGACAGGGGTTGTGGCCTGTTCTGAGGCACTAGTATTTAATGATGCTGCCTATGCCCTGGTTCAACTGGGCTTAACCGGCCAAACACGCTGTTAGATCTCTGAGGCTTATTTTCTGGCTCATATTCCGGAATGAAGTTATCTTCCTTGTTGAACGGGGCCTCTGTAGGTCGGCCAGAAGTATAGTTGGAAGAAACATCGACTCCCACTTTTATTTCAATGGGGTTAACTCTCCTGGCATGTCTAGGAGGACGGACTCTTTGACTTTGTACCTCGTCTTCTTGCTGGTATTATTCCTGGAGTGAAGGGAGGGATCGGATGCCCTCCATGGCCTTGCATCTGCCTCAAAAGCTCCTGCATGACTAGGTTCTGGTTAGTAATGCTTCTCATGTCGACTGTCATAGTGGCCATTTCTCTGGTTAGTTGGGCTGTCATTCCCATCCTACTTCGTCGGTGATGGTGGTGGGGTCGACGCCGACCCACTGGGGCAATAGTGGCAGGAACTTCATCATTACTCTCCCTCACAAGCCTGGGAGAAACGTTACCATCCGAGCTCATTTCTTTTCGAGCCCAAAATTTTGAACTTTCCAACTTTTGGGAGGGAGGCTTCCTCTTGTTCCTTTTTCAAGAACAAATCATTGCAAGGGGGATTCCGAACCTATTTTCTTAGAAAACCTTTTCCCACTGGTTGCTCATGGTTTTAGTGTAGTTTGTTACAGACGGCCCCAATATGTTGACCCCAAAAAAAGGAATTCAACAGATGTCGAGCCCACTCGTGCATGAGTGAGCTTGGTCCAACGCATAACGACGGATCAACGATTGAGATTACTCAAATGAGGGAACGTGGAAAAAGCTTAACAACACAAGACGTTTCCGTTCGTGTTTCGGCGAGATATTCAGCATACGATTAGAGAATAAAAATCGATCGATATGAACACAATTTTAGATTTTCATGAATCGATATCGAAGAGTAAAACAGATTGCTTCAAGCATTTAAAGTTGCATTAGCCTTCAATTGTTATATAGTGTGGTATTTATAGTGTTACAAACGGGATGATGACCCTTAGATGAAGTTACACGTGGCCTCATCTCCCCGGTTGAGGTATAAAATTCTAGCTTCATTAAGCATTAAATGCTCTTACACCTTATGACAAGACAAGACAAGACACAAATATACTTTTTACAAATGTCACATCAATCATTCAAATAAGATTTTTGTTAAATTCAATATCTTTGCACGTGGGCCGTCACTAGCGGTAGAGCCTCGGAATTAGTAGCGGGCCTCGGAATGTCCATTTCGGATTAGTAGAGGGCCTCGAAATTTATCCCATGGGCTCGTCCTTCATGGCCGACGGTTCAGTAGGAGTGGGTCCACAACTTAGCAAGCTCGGCCACGTGGCAATGTCAGTAGCAAGTCGTAACAATTTGAGTAATGAATGGCGTAAGAATCTGATTTGATAGATGGCAATGATGATGATGATGTCATATTGGAGGCAAGAGTTTCATCAGACATTGTGAATGAATTTGAGGCTGGAAAATGATATCGTTTAAAGCTATGATACCACATGAAAATGGTTAATGCAAAAATAAGAAAAAAAATGCTTTTTGTGAACTGTATGTATATTTCATTCAATTGCCTTGTATTTATAAGGGAATTTACAAGATTCAGTTATATACAAAGATGGAAAATTGATAAGTCTAAAATCTAAAAGATTGAAATTTGCAAAAATACATAAAACTGATAACTCTAAAATCTAAAAAAATTAAAATTTACAAGATTTTCTCTTCATCCAATATAAACGTACTGCTATTTTACTTTGTGAACCAATAAGAAATTATACTGCTCCTATTTTCAAATCCGTTTGCCAACATTATTTCCACATAAATTAGCCAACCCCCTGGCAGTCGACCTTTTTATCCTTACACTGTGCGAGGCACCCCATGTGTTGATGAAAGAGGGTGGTGTGGCACTCATATAGCTACTCATTTACTAATATTTTTTTCCTGTAAATTAATTCATCTTAAGTGTTTGTTTTATATAATTTTCCTACTTTAAATATGTCAGATTTCAATTTTAATCATATATTTCATCACTTTTATCAACATTTTAACCATGCATTTTATCAAATTTTATTAAAATCTGCTAATACTTTATCAAAAACTCGATCAAACAACCCTTAAATCTCCATACCATATGTCCGCTTGCTAATCGTCTATGCTATTAATCTAGACGTCATCCGTATGTGCAAAGTGGGTTTATTTCAACATTGCCTAATGTAGTTCACTTTCACATCATTTAGTACATAAATATGCATTTCAATTTTATTGAATGGAATACATTGTATTCAATCACCATCACTCTAAATCAGTAGCAACATATCACATTGGATAGGGGTGAAGCCCAGTCGCAAGCACGTTAGCCGAGTAGCAAAAAGCTCGTGCAAGATGCTCGCATTTTTGGCAATTCTCGACAAGAAAAAATGAACGGAGGAAAAATTTACCGAGCCGTGAGGACTGAGGGGCAACCAAGCCCAACGATAGGCAAATTGAATGACTCGACTCGACCCATTTAATACCAGTTTTTGTAAAAACAACTCCATATTGGAAATTGCAGCTCTGGGAACTACCAATCTTCCCTCGCTGACTTCTCTTGAAACCACAAGGAAACTTTACTTTTACAACAATTCCAAAAGGAGATGTTAAAAATAAATAAATAAATAAAATAAAATAAAATCCCCGTGAAAACTGTAAGTTTTTGTTTGGTACACATTAAAATTTTCATTTTCATTCTTCTACTAAATTTCAACCACACATTTTTCAATAAAATAATATTTTTCATCACATCAATAACTTTTCATTCTTTATCAACCACACATTCTTCATTAATCTCCTATTCCATAACACATTCTTCCAAAATAATGTGGTTCAAACACACCATAAATGTCAATTGAAAAAGAAAATTAAAAAAAAAAAAAATACAAAATCTTACATCACCTCTTCTATTAATAGTCCCAATAGAGTAAGAGTGGTCAGAGACAGAAACTAGAGATATAGATACAGATACACACACAGGTCTGTTAGGGAGTGCCCTTCACGAGACTCTCTCTCAAGAAATCGGTCCATATTACGCATACATACATTCATACAATTCAAGAAAAGCCAACGGAAAACTCACCGGCCGCTGCCTGCCCGCTCAATATGTGCAATCCAAACACCACCACAGCACTCACAGATCATCAAGATCACAAACCCTTCACGGCGGCGCCGCTGCTGCAACAAGCCCACCTCTTTCTTGATCTAATATCCTTCAATCCGCAAAATCCCACCAAAGAAAACCCACCCCAAATAGTTCTCCTGCCAACCCCATCAGAGTTTTTAAACGAAATTAAACAACTCTTCAGCCTTGCTTTTCCCATAGCAATAACTGCACTTATTTTCTATTCTCGCTCTATACTTTCGATGCTTTTTCTAGGTCACCTTGGAGACATGGAACTGGCTGCAGGCTCTTTAGCCATAGCATTCGCTAATATCACCGGTTATTCATTGCTATCGGGTCTTGCTCTCGGAATGGAGCCCCTTTGCTCGCAAGCCTTCGGTGCTCAACGACCGAAGCTCCTTTCTTTAACACTGCAAAGGACTGTTATTTTTCTTATGATTTGTTCTGTACCAATTACATTTCTTTGGATCAATATTTCCAAGATTCTTCTGTATTTACATCAAGATCCCAACATCACACGCTTGGCTCGCACGTATCTTGTTTTTTCACTTCCTGACCTTATTACAAATTCATTTATTCATCCTATAAGGATTTACCTTCGGGCGCAAGGTATTACTCAGCCACTTACAATGGCTTCACTTGCTGGAACTGCCGTGCATTTGCCCATCAATTACTTGTTCGTTTTTCGGCTCAAGTTTGGCGTGGCTGGTGTTGCAGCTGCCTCCGCTGCTTCAAATGTTATCGTGTTATTGACGGTTATTTTCTACGTTTGGGCCCGTGGATTGCACGTGCCAACATGGACGAAGCCAAGCCGGGAGTGCTTGACTGGCTGGGCTCCGCTCGTTCAACTAGCTGCGCCTAGCTGTGTTTCAGTTTGTCTAGAGTGGTGGTGGTATGAGATTATGATAGTGTTGTGTGGACTTTTAGCGGACCCCAAGGCAACTGTGGCATCCATGGGAATTTTGATTCAAACTACGTCCTTGCTTTACGTGTTTCCCTCGTCACTCGGGTTTGCTGTGTCAACTCGGGTCGGAAACGAACTCGGTGCGAACCAACCTCAGAAAGCTCGAGTCTCGGCACTTGTATCAATCTTCTTAGCCGGTCTAATGGGCTTATTCGCTATGATATTTGCGATATCAGTTAGAAATTTATGGGCTCGAATGTTCACGGATGATTTCAACATCATACGGTTGACATCCGCTGCTTTGCCAATTTTAGGTTTATGTGAGCTTGGGAATTGTCCTCAGACCATCGGATGTGGGGTCGTACGTGGGACAGCCCGACCGTCAACTGCGGCTAACGTGAATCTTGGTGCATTCTATCTAGTGGGGATGCCGGTGGCAATTGGGCTAGGTCTTTTGCTAGGTGTTGGATTTTGTGGACTTTGGATTGGTTTGCTATCTGCCCAAGTTTGTTGTGCTGGTCTAATGCTATATGTGGTTGGGACCACGAATTGGGAGTACCAAGCCATGAGGGCACAGGTGCTTACATATACAGGATGTGGTGAAACAGTATTGTCTAGTGACTCTAATCGTGAGAATGATAGAGAGCCATTGATTTGTGTAACAGTGATATCATGATGAAGATCATGGAAATTGTGTCACTGATGTTATTTTAATTTTTAACAATTTTCACCTTTTTTTTTCTGGTGAATGAGAGATTTTGCTTGATATTGATTTGTCTCTTAACAAGCAACATCCTTGGTGGGGATATTTGAAAACATATGTTGTGGTCAAAAAAAAAATAATAAAAAAAAAATAAAAAGAGGGTGTAGAAGTGTGATGTGACAGCATGAGTTTGATGCCCATTTCAAGACATTTGCGTCTGTCCTTGCAATTCCACTTGCTGGTTTGGGATAATGTTTCTCATTCTTGTATCTTCAATTTAAGTAGGAATCATTTTCTATTTGTTAAGAGCGAGTACAAATTATATTTTTAAAATTATTTTTATATTCTCATTTACATTTCAAGAAATCTAAATCGAAATTTAACTCTAATGAGAAGATCTAATTCACATTTTGCCTCTGATAAACATAAATAAAATGTTTCAACTTGAAAATTAATGAGAGTGACAATTAATTTATTAATTAAGACACTCATGAAGTCTCTTAATTTGTAACTTGTAGTAAGGGCATGCATTGCACGTCTTATGTATAAGATGAATGATGCGTGATATTTTTGAAATACTAATATAATATTTTGAAAGTAGTTTAGGTAATTGATATTGTTAAAGGAAAATTAAAATTGTTAAAAAAAATATTTTTTTGGAAATTATGTATATAATCTGAAAATGTTGAATAAACTAAAATATAATGTTTTGATTACAATAACTATTTTTCGTATATATTATTTTTTTGTCAACGTCTCATGACTTTTTTTCTTTTTATTTTCTACTTTTAGCAATACATTTGTATTTACATTGAAACTTTATGAGATTGTACGACATATAGTGGTCCACGAGAGAGTGCATGTTTAAATAGGTATATTCCAACAGATGGCACTTTTGTCTTTGAGAATTGTTAATGATCATTACAGAATATAGACGTATTGAAAACTATTTATTCTTGAATTTTTATTTTTATTACCTATATTTTGTACTCAATTTGTTATTGTTTTAATTTTAATTTTGTGACAAGAAAAGGATATTATAAGATTCATTAACTTTAAAATATATATATTACTTTAATAATATATTAACAGGAAATAGTTTTTTTTTTTTTTTTGAATGATCAAATTTTTATTCAATTTTTTTAAAAAAAAATTTCAAACCAAATGTCCTTTATATTTTTTAGTTTTGAGAAATAATTTTTTAAAATGACAAACCTAATACGCTTTTAGCAATTTTAAAATGGACTCTCAAAATAGAAACTTGAAATGAACTAAAAACTTAAAACAAAAACCAAACAGGCATTTAGATTCAAATGCTACCAGCCTAAAATGGTCTATTATTATTATTATTATTATTATTGAGATTAAAATAATTATATGTCTCAGTAATGCACAACGTGGTTAATTCAAGTAAATATGGGCTTCAATCATTACGACACATTTTTTATTTTTATTTTAAACAGAAAATATGGGAAGAAAAAATTTGAAAAAATATATTTTCATTGATTTATTAGTCAACCTCAAGTTTATTGTGAAATAAACTTGATTAAAAATGAAAATTTATTGATTTAATTTATTTCACATTAGAATAGTTACTATTATTTTTTTGAAAAAAAAATATTCAATTGAACAATTAAAGTAGTTATTAGATTTTTTTAATAAGTTTACAAACCATAAAAAAAACATAATTTACTAAAACATCTTTCGAGGTTGAATTATATTAATAACCAAACTAATTCAATGACCGAAAATGGAAATTTCATTATCCTAACAACATATTTTTTTGTAAATAGAAAAACCTTCAAAACTTAATAAAAGTAGAGTATAGAGCGTTAATTGTTAATAAAAAAAATTATCCTCTTTAATATGTAATGTAGAGAAACAAAAAAAAAATTATTTAAAAATGTTACAGATTTAAAAATGAGTTTGTAAGGTTCTGTCCGAGATAAATTTTCAGGCAGATAAATACGAGTTTTTTGACAGTTGCGCTTGTTGCCTTTATTTTTTTATTTTTTTTGTTCTTTTTTTTGGCTCCTTCTCACATTGGGTTGTCTTTTACGATTTCAAATGGAATTCTCATTCATAACTATTCTATTATAATTATAAAATATGATTATATGGAGATGATTTTTCAATTTTTAAGTGATTAAAACTTAATTCGATTAACGTATAATTGTAAGTACTTCAAATATAAAAAAATAGAATTTATAATTTTTTTTCTTTTTATACTTATGGAGGCTACATGAAGTTAAATTATAATTAATGTTTGGAGTTGTAATATAATATAATATGATTATTTAACTACTAATCATTGTGGCACACTCATAATTAAGGGCATTGTTGTCAAAAGTGAAAAAGAAAAGTAAGGGTAAAATCGGTATTCAAAAGTTTCTCACCAACCCTTCCTTTTAAAATATTGTAGAAAATTAAGGGTAAAATAGGTATTCAAAAGTTTCTCACCAACCATTCCTTTTAATAGTAGTGACGGTAGAGGTGTCATCTTTCTATCCAAGAGCAAGCAAATATGATTAGAAACAGCTAGGAAGATATGGACTTTTCGAAAATTTTCTTAAAGTATGGAGTGCAAAAGTAGCCAAAAATTAAAGAGGCTACGTTTGACATATGATGACGAGAAATATGACTATGACGCATAAAGTATAATTCTTTAGATTTTACATTGTACTCTCTATATTTAGATGTGGTATTTTGCTTTATTACACCATTATCTAGTGATCAAGTCGAATTCCCTCCCTAAATTGTATTTTGTTTTATTTTCGGTATTAATGAAAAGTGCCTCCTAAATTAATTTTAACATATTTTGCTCTAAAGTTATTTATTTAAAAAAAGTGAAAAAAAAAAATATAAGGTGAAAAAAACTGTGGGGTGTTCCTTTTGCATCCTCAAGTGGTGGATAAGAAACAAACGGATGCCTTCATATGGAAAGATACTGTGGTCAATTTTTGTCATCTAACTGGTCATGTTGCATCTGCAGGAAATATTGTCAGGAAATAGTATTCAGACTCAAACTGGGTAGAGCTCAGAGTGGGACCCATACCTGATTTTTGGGGCCCACACACATCAAATCCTATTCAAGAGGAAGAGGGTTCTTGAGTTTGCTCAGTTTTTTATGGCGGTTGAAGTGACTGCATGTTCCTAACAATTTTGGCTCTGATTTACTGCAAAGCAATGTTCTTTAACCGGATCGATGCAAATGATTTTAGACTCAAACCATTTATCCTCTTCTTGTAGTTATTGGATCGGACTTATTGGTCTGGCCAAAATATCAATAAACTGATCGGTTGATCCAAAGCAATCATTAATTTTGTTGAGATCGAAGAATAATGTTATTTATAATAGTAAAAGTATTGGAGCATCGATTTAAGCGACCATATTTTATAGGTCCAATTAAATGGATCGTTTGACTTTATATTCAAATAAGTCTATCATTTAATACCATCTAATTTCAGCTTGAACATGTGCTACACATCAATAAAGATGAATATCATTACTCAAGATCAAAATGTGGTCTTGTAGATTATTGGTTACACTGGTCAGGTCAGCCCTCTGGCCTAAAACTGGAGGGGACCTCATTTTTTAGCCCACTTCTTTTTAAATACTAAACGAGTCAACAAGAAGCCTATCTCCTCACCTTTCAACTCCAACCGTGACTCCGGCGCCTTTCCGGACTCCATTCTCTCCGCACTCCTTCCCTTTGTTTTCCTCCCTACTTTTCCCTCCCTTTGAAGGCCCACTCTTCCACAAATCACAAGATTAACTTTTCAAAAGAACCCTAACTACACCGTCCATGCGACTGCAATCACTCTTCGAGATAGATCGTCGACTGGTCGGTACTGTGCATCTGCTGGTGCTTTCGCCAATTTCATAACCACCCAATTTGCTGCAAACACTTCACTACTTATGATTTGGACAATTGGAATGGAGTCGTTCTCTACGGATTTGATGCTCAGGTAAATAATTGAAATTTAAGAAAGATTAATTCAATTTCTTTTTGTAATAAACTATTTGTAAGCATA
>CAIGRL010086586.1:0-12908 GCA_903798325.1 Fraxinus xanthoxyloides
TCAATTATCAACCTTGAGAATTTCATTTTGGACATGTTCCGTTATTTATAGATAGGTCAAAAAAACCATGGGCCAGGAAAAATCTTTAAAACGCGAAAATAAAATTTTCTGTATAAAGCTGTCGCTAGAGCTAGAGTTGAGCGACGGGGTGTCGCTCAAGCGAGGGAGGTGCGACGATCCAACGACAATGTTTCTGTTTTTGTAGTTCGAGCTATAACCTGACGATAGTTCATCGAAAATTCGCGTCGTTTCCTCCTTTGTTTCAAACTCGAAACCGTAGACTTATTCAACTAAATTTTGACATATTTGCACATTACTCCTTGAACTTTCATCAACTATTAATTTAAGTTATTTTGTCTACAGAATAAACCACTTAGAAAATCAACTAAAACCTAACACTTCACAATTGTATATATTTCCATTGCTTAAAAGAAAAGTTGAAAATAATTAGAAAAGGAATGAAATACTTATATTAATTTCGCTGAAGGTTTAGTGTCCACCAACATATATTTGACCCTATAATGAACTCATACAAATAATTGAGGAATAATTTTGAAAGAAACGTGTTTGGTTATGAATATATGTGTGATAGACCGAAAATGATGCAAATGTCACCTTTCGAATTCGAAAAAGTAGTTACACTAGATTCATTCGCCTTGGTTTTGGTTTTGAGTAATGGTAATTAACACAATTGCTGTTAAGCACCAATTTAGGTGGCGTGGAAGTATCATTGATTGATAGGTCACCTTAAATGTAGCAAAATAAATTACATTTATGACGTTCTTATCACTTGCACTATATCTATTTGACAAATTCCTTTAAAATACATTCTTCCAAAACTTTTTTTCAACCTCATATTCTTCAATAAAATAATATTTTCCATAACATTAATAGCTTTTCCATACTTTTTAACTACATATTTTTCATCATATCACTATTTAAAATACATTTTTTCCTTAATAATATGCATCAAACACACCTTCAATGTTGCTCATCAAGAAATGAATAGGGTGTCTTCATCATTCTCTGCTCTTATTATTTAAGATCTTTATCATCCTTACAGATAACAATGATTTTCAATGAGGTATTACGGCTGTATCCACCAATTGGTGAATTGTCTAGACTGGTTGAAGAAGAAACAAAGTTAGGTCAATGCACTATCCCAGCCTATACACTATTGATCTTGCCAATAATCATACTTCACCGAGACATAGAATTGTGGGGCGACGATGCAAACGAGTTTAAACCAGAATGGTTTGCTGAAGGAGTATTGAGAGCAACAAATGGGCGCCCTGCATTTTTTCCATTCGGTGCAGGTCTTCAAGTATGCATTGGACAGAACTACTCTCTATTGGAAGCCAAACTTGTCTTGGCAAATATTCTGAGTAACTTCTCTTTTTAGCTTGCACCAACTTATACACATGCTCCCTATGTTATTTTTACTGTCCAACCACAGTATGGTGCTCCACTCAATCTACACAAGCTTTAACGCAATTTCAAGAAACCATAAATCTCTAGGCACTCGACCCTAATCAAATTGTTAGAGATTCAAGTGTCACGTTGTGGGATATCATTGCATAACCACTTGCTTGTTTCCCTTTTATCCTTGGATTGTCTTTCGGCCAAATAAAAACTTTGAATAAAAACCTTGTTTCAATGTACTGTGAATCAGTTGCTAGGATAAGTGCCCTGAATAGCTTAATCCTTGTAATGAGACATTTTCCGTTGGTTAATAAGGTGTGATGTTTTCATCTTGATTTTAATTCCTATTATGCTATTATGTGTACGAGTTGTCTAAACGACTGAAATTACTAGAATCATTTCAAGTCAAAACTATTCAAATTAAGAAAATTATCTTAAAAATATCTCATAATTCATATACTTCCAAAGTCCAAATCTCTAAATCTAACCCTGTAGTTCTGAAGTGCTGTAAAGGCAAAAATAAATCCTCATTAATTATTAAGAAATAAAGCTATAATTATTGGGCATTAATAAATCGATTGTGCTACATGTATATCACAACTTGCATATTTGCTTAATATTAAAAATCTCATCAACCAAATAAAAAAAATCTCCTGCTTTATTTTTGCCATTAACCCATGTTACATAAGCACACCGAAGAAATTTTGGCAGTTTTAATTCAATTTATCTTCACCTCATCAATCTGTAAATAGTGAAGTACTACAAGTACTTTTCTTAATTAAAACATGGTTAATTAGAAATGATTGACACTAGTCAAGACCTAATTTGCACCAATTTGGTGATTAATTGGATCAAATGGACAAGATCAATAGTTTTAGAACCTTAATTGTGTAAAATTTAGTCCTATCTAGCTCTTATTTTTAAACCTCATTTTTCCAAAAATTCATATTCAACCATACATTTCATGAAATCCACAATTTTTATCAACTTTCAACTACACATCTTATCGACTTTTATCAAAATCTAATAAAGGTATATTTTTCATTGAAACCAAACTGGGGCTTAATGTATCTTAACTAGTACGGACCTACACAAAGGCATAAAGAGAGACTTTGGATACATAAAATTGATTATCAACACGTAACACCCAACATATATTATATTCATGCAAATATTACATTAAACTTGTATTCTTTTGAAGGATCAAAAAAATATGGAGATTCTTGAACGTCTGGACCATTTCACGTGAATACTTTAAATATTATTATCTTCTTTTAACAGGAAAATCCCTCAAGTCTCGCCCTTCGTCAAGCCTAGAAGAAAACGCTGTTGAAATCCCATCACATTCGATCTCAAAAGTTTTAGATCATTCTCAACCTGTAATCTTAATATTTTCGAAGACATTCATTTCCTTTCACTTGCAGAAATTCTAGTCAAGAAGGTGAGGGTTATTCAATGTGATTCACCGTACTTTTCAACTGAAATAAAGATTTTCATGGGTTACAAAAGATTTGTAGACTTCATTACATAAGGTCACCAGGAGTGGTAGCAATTATGTTGAACATTATACGTTGCTGCAGATTGTTACTTCATCTTATCAAGTTGTGGGTGATTTCTACATATTTGTTACCACTACAAAAAGGGAATATGATAGGGAAAATTGTTTCTTCAAAGCCGGAACTTAACTTCTTTCTTAAGTTGCTTGCTTGGTTTGGGATTCTTGAATTTTGAATTCTAAATTGAGAGGATTTATTGGGCAAGATTATGATTAACTGTTCCACCGATTAGAAGAATGAAACTTCCTAAAATAGGATTCTTGATTTTCAAATCTTTGAATCGAGTTTACAAATTTAAATTTTTGTTGTTACTGTAGCACGTTAATGTGAACTCCCCGTCCAGGTATTCAAATCGAAGGCTTCCATAAAAAAATCGATAGGGAGCTTTATTTATTAGGATGACAATATATATTGCTTCATCACGACACACTCTATAGTCTAATAAACAAGAGAAGGAAAAACCATGAAAGTACAGCAGATGAAATTTTATTTCGTCACAAAGAAAGGCAGTAAAATCCTTCGTAGCAGCAGCAGCAGTAGTAGAGCAAACTAGTCGGTGCAGCAACGGTACATGACATACTTGTCCATGATACGTCCACATTCAGAGCAAACCACACGCTCTGGGATGTATCCAGCGCTCCCTGGCAGAATGAGGCGATTGCAGTGGTGTTCAGGGTGGACGCCACTAATCTCCTCGTGCAGTACAGGCACAAATTTATCAGGGTGGTCCACTTTTTGTCCCCATTTTTCTGAATTGTCGAAAACTGTGAGCAAAATGTCACCTTTGCCTTTAGTCATGTCATACATGCCCCTGCTGAAAACAGCCCATCCTTGTTCACTGCCGTCGTAGGTTAGCATTGTCAAGATTTCCTGCATTATTTTATCATCCTCAACGGTCATGCCGTGTTGGATTTTGGAGTTCCACATGCTCCCCAGCCTCACCCAGAAAAACCAAACGTAATCATAATAGTCCTTCAATGGAAAAATGTGGCTAAGTCGGTCTCTGTCAATGATTTCATGGCATCTTCTTACTTTGTCCTTTGGATTGCTCTTTCCCACATAAATCATTTCTAGGGGAACTTGCAATTTGTTTGCAATGCTTCGCGTTTTAGTTGTGAATTTCCTAATCCAGTCGATATCCTCTCCACCATACAAACATATAGTTTTGTTGTCCCTTATCTGTGACCAAAAAAAATATGAACATTGTGTTACAAATATGATACTCACTGTCTATTATGAACTTCTTAGGTTGCATCAGAAGCTACAAGAGGCATGATGTTTATTATGTTGCATAGGTATACGATTGACAATTAGCAATCTTGATATTTATGGTTATGATGCCGGCATGATGATCGGTGATTGATGCTTGCAACAAGAGTTAATAATTTTGGGTGAAAGATGGTGTACGTACCCATTCCTGGATACGTGGATCAATGGAGTCTGCTAGTAAATCAATATTCCAGGAACTCTCTCTCCAGAGTCCCAATTCCCTTTCCTTAGTGAAGGGGAAGGCAGCACTTCCCCAAATCCACATCACGGGTAAAGCATTGACGTTTGACACTCTTCCTTGCGGATCCAAGACAACGAGCATGGGCATGTGGCTGAAATTCCATATCTCCCGGATGTACCTAATGGCTATTGGATCAACCAAGGAAGGATGATCCACTGAATACCATGGCATAGAGCTGCGAAGATCGAGAAATTGTCTATCTTGTGTTGGGCTCATGGATGTTGCTTGGTCAACAATGGGGAGCCAGAGAACCTCGTATTCGTGCCTCATTGAATGTTGGTTGTAAATCAGATGGAGAATGTTGAGCTCTTCGTGGGGAAGGTCAAGGTCTGAAATTAGTAGCAAGACATACTTCATCCTCAATATATCGAGGCGTTCCTGTCATCAGGAAAACGTAAAAAATATGGTCACATCAGGCATAATTGGAAGGGATCAAGAAATTCGTTTAGTAGGGACAAGTGAGGAGACAACAGTTATCTTTCTAGTCCCATCAAAGATTGGCATTTGATCTTCTCGGGCACGAATAATTGCCCTTAATATCTTCATGTTGTCAATATGAGATGTCTCAAAGAGTCTTTTCAGAGTAGCAAATTCATCATTTCTCTTCTTTGCCTCTGTAAAACAGCACAATCATTTAAGTGATAGTATAAGTAGCCATAATTCAAGAAATGCATTAGAAGTTGTACTGGATTTCTTGTTGACTTACCAATAATACCATTCAAATTCTCCAGTTGACTCCGCAAATGCTCACACATGTGGGAGAGCTTATTAGCTAGACTTAATATCTCCCAGGACTCAGCAGTTGAGGAAATGTATCTGATCCCCAACAAAATTATTCAATTGTCAATATGTTTAAAATTCTAGTTTATTGTTTTCATTTACTTAGTTCATTAGGCACAATAGGAAACGTACTCATGACCACTGCCAACAAGGTTCAGGAGTATTGATGCACTGGCCACAATGCTCCTTATGATCCAATAAACAGTTGTTGGAATGTGAGCAGTCGCGGTTGTCATTTCTGGTGAATCACGGTTAATGTATTGAGTGGGGAGCTCCGTGAACTTTATAATGATGTGGGTCACGGTCAGTACAGCCTGTAAAAGATTGGCAACAGCATCAATCTTCTTTCTTATTTCCTCATTTTGCTCCATCCTTTCAGGCAGATCTTTGAGTGCTGCAATATCTTTGGCAAGTTGATTCTTCACACGCAAGTGCTCGACCAGCCAAAATTCACCATAGCTGACAGAAAAAGCAGCGAAGGTAATGACCACCTTGGCATCCCATGCGTAGTTTGACAGTGCTTCAAGAAGTCCAATGGCCATTGAATGTGATTCTCCTCCATAGAGAATTTTGCAAATTATCTGTTGCATTAGACATTCATAATCTTGAGTGGACAATTTAAATACAACGTTTTTTTAAGGGGGTTTATATACTCCCCAAATTCCAAGTTTGTGTCTCCACATACACTGCTAGGCCTTTGTTACAAGTTTTAGGCAGCATTTACGAGACTAATGCTAAAAATCACATGAAAGTGTTAATTGACTAATAGTGCATGATTTTCTTTTAAGATAATCAAGATTGAGCACGAGAGAAGCAGAAATTATTTATACCTCCCTGGAAATTTTGTTTATGGGATATGCCAACAGTTGAACTATCTCCGCATCGTGGTAAGCACTTTGAAAGGACTTCTCATATGACTCTGAATGTGGTGGAACTTGAGCTCCCTATATCATAAACATATAAAAGTGTCAGTTAAATGAAGCTAAGGATGAAGTCCAGAAAAAATAAGGTTCGGCAGCAAAGATTGGGTAGTACTGAACAAAAAAAGCTAATTAGAATTGTACATGAACGTTGTCAAGAAGTTTGCCACGTTTCAGGATATCCTCAACGATGGAAAGAACAGGCTTCACGTCAAGATCTTCATAATCTGGAGCATGGGTGCCCAGAATTTGCTTGTTCAATCCAATATCATCNAAATTATTTATACCTCCCTGGAAATTTTGTTTATGGGATATGCCAACAGTTGAACTATCTCCGCATCGTGGTAAGCACTTTCAAAGGACTTCTCATATGACTCTGAATGTGGTGGAACTTGAGCTCCCTATATCATAAACATATAAAAGTGTCAGTTAAATGAAGCTAAGGATGAAGTCCAGAAAAAATAAGGTTCGGCAGCAAAGATTGGGTAGTACTGAACAAAAAAAGCTAATTAGAATTGTACATGAACGTTGTCAAGAAGTTTGCCACGTTTCAGGATATCCTCAACGATGGAAAGAACAGGCTTCACGTCAAGATCTTCATAATCTGGAGCATGGGTGCCCAGAATTTGTTTGTTCAATCCAATATCATCAGTGACAGAGTAGCGATCTGCACCCGTAAGGGGCCTAGCTTTAGAATCCGACAGCTTAGCACTCATCAGTGCGTTGGTCCTAGTTGCGGGAACTAATTCTCGGCTCTCCATTTCTGCAAACAAAAAGACGGAACAGAAAACAATATGTTAGAAGAATAAGTGTGTGTCTTGGTGTTCATTTGGGGTTCCCTCTAGTCCTTATATAGCTAATAATGCTAACTGAATCAGGTGCCTTGCTTCCATTGTGGTGTACGATGAAAGGGGGCTTGCAATTTAGTACTACAAAATGAATTCTTAAACCAAATCTTTTTCTTAACAGTAAAAGAATTAGCTTTATCAAGATTTTGAGACAATTTGAATATTTTTATCAATCCCTTCATGTGAAATATGTCTCCGTGTTCTTGGCTTGACTGTGTTCTTAGATTTTGATGTATACATAAACACAAAAACAACGAATGAACAAACAATTGAAGATTCAATTGTATACCACGACATCATCAATCTTCTAGTTTCCGGTGATTCCTAAGAATACCCAAAAACTAGATATTCGCGTCAAAACTCGTCAATTGTCAAAAGTATTGTATAGTATATTGTGTTAGTATCGTGGGAAGAGAGAGTGTCCTATTACCTTCTCAAATGCTTCTTTTTAAAGCTTATTCTAATGGAACCTATTTGGTAAATAATATATAGTATTGTCACCACTTCATCCCAAAGTTATAGCTCTTGGTGTTAACGTGATTCACCCTACATCACCTAAATCAAGCCAAAGAATCCACACCAAACCCAGGGTATTGGGCCCATCAAATTTCAAGCGTGCTCTTGAATTATCTACCCACTCAAAGGGAATTACTACTATACCATCGATTTAGATGCTGGGCCTCAAACTTTGATATAATCAATGTCACAACTTTGCTTGAAAGCCATATCACATCAAATCAAGCCTAGAAAACCACTCCAAACCTAATTCGTCGAGCACTATCCCGTTTATAGTATGCTCATGTATTAGTAAGTTGCATAAACATTTTTTTTAATAGAAAACTAATTAATACTAATTTGTCCAAAATAGTAAGTTGATTGGTTGTTGTTCCTTATTGCCTAAATATAGTTGTCTACCTTTCATTGTAAATAATTAATTTATCTATAGATTGGAGAGATTTATTTTTGTCACACAAGAGTTAATTTATTTTTATCACTTTCGATCACACAATATGAATTTTTAGCTTTCTGCTGGAACTTTTATTTCCTTGCGAACACAAGGCACAACTGTTGGTCCCTAACTTCCTCCATTGGTTCACCTCAAGTTCCTTCTTATTTGCGTCTTTGGTCATTCATCTTTCAATCTTCTTAATTTGATCTTTATTATCCACGATCATTCGAAATCGAGCCATTGCAAGTTTCAAAAGTTTGTTATTAAGTTTTTGGACTTTTCAAGTGTTATCTTTTGGAACAAGTGAATTTCCTACGATTGCCATCTTAATGTTGAACATTGATTATGTGCATTCATGTTGATTGTCAATTTCTTCAAATTAAGTCCAATTAAGTTTGAAAACATATTTTTCATGCCAATTAGGGTTACCTACAAGTAATATAAGTTACAATAAATTAAGTAAATATCCTATCAATTCGCAATATAAACCATGTATAGAAGTGTGAATAAGTTTATAAAATACACTTATCATTAAATTTTATAATATTAAAAGTCCTAAACAAATTCCCTTTCGCAATTTGTGGAAGTGCTCATGCATCCCATTCTCTATGTAATATTGAAACTCATCCTTCCTACTCCAAGCACTAAAAAATTGGGAGTTCATATATTTTACTTATATCATTAGGTCCCACAAGTCATTTTGCATTGTAAACATAATAATCCGAAAAATATTTACTTTTTCTTGCTCAAAGTTCATATATCTTGTAATTAAGTGGGGCACTGTCTAAACGTATGGTATATTTTTACAACAATAGAAAGAATAACATATAACTTTCTCCTACTTTTTCAAGTCAATCGCATGTCCTTGACACGGATTTAGAGAAATTGAAAATCCAATATTTGATAAATTTCTAAGAGGATAAGGACCAAGGCTACAATTTTATAGATGATTACGAATTAGGGTTTGTAACCAATGTTCCCTTAGGTGGTTTTCAATAAAAAAAAATATTGGATGTTTTCAATTTCTTCAAGTTCTCAGTATTTTATAGTTCAAATCAACAAGTACAACTTCTTGACATTCGTACACGAACGAATGAGTATTTGATGTCTATTTTGTGAGATCTTTAGGAAAGAAACTCTATCGGTATAAGAGATGGGGTTGTTCATTTGAGCATTTTGCCAAGGAAATGTCAAGACCATGAAATGTAAATACTTGACAACTATGCTCGTGACTACATGATACAATCCCATGACTATTATTGTAGCACTCCAAATTCTCGGAACTCGAAGCGTTAAAAAAAAATCTGATGTTTATGGACCTCTTTAATGTTAACCAAAATAAATTGTAAATAAGAAAATTTATGGAGTTTGAGGCATATAAAAATTATAACGGAAGATAGATGTCCATACAGACTTTAGAAAATTATGGTGTAATTTGATTTTTTTGAAAAACATCTCGAGAAAATTCAACTCGAAGAAAAATATGTTTGGCGTATTAAACGTCGACTAAAATTTATGAAATTTTAACAGAGACTATGAAATTCATATATGTACATTATAAAAAATTGGGGTCTCAATGATAATGTTTGAAACATGAAAACATTGTTCGACTATGATGCTAGACAGAAAATTCGGAATTGACTCGACGTAGTCTACCAAAATGGATATAACGTTTTCTCTAGATGATATTTTAGGGTAATTCCAAAAACTACTATTAAAAGACTCATAGACCTTTGAAAACCCACTGATTTCTATCTAAAACATGCATTGTAGCCCAAGTTATACCATTTTAAAGTAAGAGATCAGAATGAGCAATATATAAATTTCATGCATAATCTTTCCAACATTTCTTAATTATAGTCAACATGCAATACATATAAAACTAGGCAAAACAGAAAGTTAAACATTTTAAATGTGTTGTCTAGTCATTCATAAAAAGAATTACACAAATGAAAATTTTACTAGAAAGTTAAAAGCAATCGCCGAGCACTTGCCAACATGCCAAACCCTTGCCATGCCTTCATTTAACCTGTAAATTTTGTAGGAGTGAGTATCACAAGTAATACTCAGTAGGAAACACTTTAATAAATGGTAAAAAATATATATATTTTCATAAATACAACTTTAGTTATTGGTGTTATTGTCAATTCTGTAAAACGAACCGATGATCAATCAGTCTGTTTACTGTCAGATTCTAGTACATAAATCATTTCTTCATCTCTTATTTGAAACACTAAAGGGTGTTTCCATTCTCTCCCAAGTAACACTAACACGTCAATGCAAATCGATAAATTACCAAAACACCCCTACATTAAACACTTGGAATATAAATATCCTCTTGCACTCAATAAAATACAACGTTCTCTTCACTTCTTCTTTAAATTTCCAAATGCAAGGTGTCTCAAGTCTATATGGGAAAATGGGTGAATAACTTTATGTAAAAGTGAAATAGTTGGGGAGAGAAAACATAGCCTTAGAGGTTATAGAAAATTGTTGATTACCAAATACAAAATGCAAATGGAAATGCTACTTGCAAAAATCAAAATGGGCATAAAAACAAATGAAAATGGCATATTAAATAGGTGTATAATTGATAGATTCAAGAGGTAACGTGCGCTTTAACTTTTCAATTGAAATGTAAGTTCTGATTATAATTAACATAATGACATTAAGTGATTTGGGGATTATGGCATTTAGTAATTGATTTAATCGGAATGCTTAGTGCAGAAAAATGAAAAGCCATCTTAAGGAAATAAAAAAAATAAATGGGATTGCATTAGTGCAGGACCGTAAGTGAGAAAAAAATAATTGTGATTGAATGAATATGGGGTTGTTTGGTTCACTATATCCGGTTTATCTAATTCTTAAAATTTAATAAGAATGAAACTGAGTTTTCTCAATTATGTGTTCAAATTCTTGGTATTCTTTATGAATCAACTAATGTTTGGTGCCTTATTTTTTGACATTCATAAGTACATCAATGAAAACCAGAAGGTTGTTTGTGAATTTCATTTTATTCAACACTTACGTTTTACTCTACGTCAAATCTTCTGCCCGAAACCGATTTCATTCGTACTAAGGTACCTAAGTATGGAACTCATTAACAGCCAAGTTGTATATTCATATATGCACGAATGTGACCTTGGGAGGATTGTACCATTTTCCATGCCACGTCTATATTTTCTGTTAGCACGTGTTATTGTTAATGGAAAATTAGGATTGGGCTCCCCATTTTTTCATGTAATGTGGTTATAGTCTCCAAACTTCAAAAGCGAAGTTTAGAGTCCAAACCTGTATAAATCAATAAATTTGTATAAACAGTTTATATAAACTACAGATATAGACATTAAAATTGCCTGAGTATAATGTAACTGCAGACATAACAAAATAAAAAAATAAATAAAATAAAAAATAATAGGTTGGGTCAATTTAAAGTGCTAATTACATAAATCCATTCTAGATTATCAAAAATCAGGTATTATATTGAAACCCTAATTCATAACCTAATTTTTCTCTCTACTCCCTTCCCCTATCTCTCGCGCCTCTCCTACTCTTCTCCATTATTTTCCTCTTTGTCAAACTCATCAAGGCGGCTACTTAGGGAACTTAACAACAGGTGGCACTCCTAGATCAGCGTAGCTCGAAGCCACTGCAGCCGATGGTGAACTGTACAGTCGTTTCTGATGCCTGAACTCCAACGCGGTGGCATCCACTCACCTTCGATGTCGGTAATCCAAAATAATTGGTGGCACTTTGAGATCGGCGTGGTGGATTTGTCGTGAGGTTGTCGGGTGTTTGTCGGGTGTTGCGTGCTGCGGTGGGTATCGAGCGTGCCGACAAGATGGGTTTGGAGGGTAAGGTGGTGTAGGTAGGCGGCGATAGTATATTCACCAGATTTGGGGATTTTTTTTGTGGGGATTTGAGGCAGTGGTTTTTTTGGATTTGGTGGTGATTGTGATTTTTGTTGTGTGCTGTGTGTAGTGATATTGCTGTGGCGGATGGGTGGTCGTGGTAATAGTTGTGGATGGGATGAGATGAGATGAGGTGGCTGTACGTGACAAATTATTTAGTTTACTGTGATCAATAATTGGTTAATTTTTGACAAATAAATCATAAGTGACATAAAATTGTGACTGTAACTCACTGTAATCGAGTTGTTACCAATGAAAGTTTTGATTTTTCAATCTGTGACCTATAAAAAATTTAATTCATGGCGAGAATTAACGTGTCACTATAAAATTCTTGATTTGTGACCAGAAAAGAAGTTGTGACCAATAATTTGAAAAGTTGTGATCTAGAATTTGTAATGAATAAATGAGTTGTGAGCTATAAAATTTTCAATCCGTGAACGATGAATAATATGTGACCTATAAAATTTTGATTCGTGATCGAAAATCAGTCTGTGACTTATAAAATTTTATTTTTAACTAATTAGTTAGTTATATGTGACCAAATTGCACATAATTATGACCTTAACAATTGCCAGAATAGGAGTAGTCATCGAAATTAAGCGGCGGCAGAACGATTATCGAAATAGTCGTCGAAATTAAGTGCGCTCGGCGAATAGTCGTCGGAGTAGAGTGGCCACATGAACTATCGCCGGAGCAGTATGGGTGGTTGAATTGGGGTGGGTGAGTTAATTATATTATATTACAATTAAATAATAAATACCTGATTTTTACAATTTTGAAACTTAACACTTGATTTTTGCAATTGTCAAAGTTAATACCTGATTTGTGAATTCTTTCTCAATTTAAATAATTATCCCAATTAAATTTACTAAATTAAAGCATACTAAAGCCCTTAAAATTTTAAAAGCCCATCATACTCTTTCGAAATACATAATTACTCAATTATATTCAATTTAATTGAATTAATTGAGTGGTTACCAAAATTAGTCACAAATTTCCCCTATAAATAGGA